>CM075310.1:800230-935230 GCA_037672795.1 Lagerstroemia speciosa
TTGCTCGAGCACACGACAGAATGGCCGACCACGGTACTGCGATAGGTTTTGCTCCGTCACGGCAGCACTGTAGCAAACATTGGTTGGGCACTGCTCGATCACCGCTGTGCCTTGCTCGAGCACGGTAGCATCCTTGCCCGAGCAGTACTCAATCACTACCATGGCTATTGCTCGACCACAGTACAACGGTAGCAGCCTTGCTCGATCACTACTGTGGCTGCTCGATCACTACTGTGGCTTGCTTGATCACGGTAGCATCCTTGCTCGAGCAGTACTCTATCACTGACGTAGCTATTGCTCGACCACGGTACCATGGTAGCACGGTGGCAGCGTTGCTCGACCACGGTATCGCGGTCGCGTATCAGGGCGGCAGTGGTAGCGTTGCAGCAGCTCCCTCGACCACGGTACCATGGTAGCACGGCGGCAGCCTTGCTCGACCACGGTACTGCGGTAGCGTAGCAGCACGGTAACAGCCTTGCTTGAGCAATGCCATGGCTTGCTTGACCACGGTATCAGCCTTGCTCGAGCAGCACTCGATCACTGCCGTGGCTTGCTGGATCACTACCGTGGGCTGCTCGCTCATGCTACACACTTACTCGAGCAGTACTCGAGCACCCTGCTGCGTTGCTCGAGCATGCCAGTCCCTTGCTCGATCAGAGCTCTAGCAGAAGCAAGTGGTGTAAAATTCAGGGGTCACAGTATCACCTTCTAGGAAGGAGAAAAACTTAAAATAAGCTCTTTAAGGGGATAGAGGTGCAGCTTGGCCCCTTACGCCCGCTATGCCTGCCGCCGCACATCCATCACTACGTAGCGTAGCGATGTGCTCGGGTGCTTGTAGCGTTGCTACTGACCACAGTGGCAACTCCGGCATCGCCAGTAGCCGGGCCGTGGTCGAAGCTAGCCGCATGGGTCGTGTGCACATTCTTGCTCTCGTGGCGACTGGGGTACGATCGTTTAGCAGCACAATTCGTGGTGCCCAGTGTTCTACCCCACGATCGGCATGCTTCGGTTATCAATCTCTATCGTGCTACGGTTGTCGATCTCTGCCGCGCTGCTCGATCACCGACCGTCCCTTGCTCCATCGTCCCTTACTCGATCATCTGTCACGCATTGCTCAATCACGGTAATACACTGCTCGTGGTATGCTCTAGCGTTGGTTTGCTCTGGCGTCTAGTGCCCAGTCGCGGTGTAGCAGGCTGCCCACTTTCCCGACCGATGGGTGCTGCGATGGCTCAGGGGTGCTAGCTCGGCCTCTTGGATGCAGAACATTTCATAGGCACATGGCCCTCGGCCTACCTCTGCCTGGATTGTTATGCTTCGTTGGAATGACGCTCGTGCCTTGTCGGTGTCACTCCCGGCCTAGCACCAGCGAGGCACACGGGCGGGCGCGGCGCCGTCGATGGATGCTACCTGGTTGACCCTGCCAGTAGTCATATGCTTGTCTCAAAGATTAAGCCATGCATGTGCAAGAATGAACTAATTCAGACTGTGAAACTGCGAATGGCTCATTAAATCAGTTATAGTTGCTTGATGGTATCTGCTACTCGGATAATCGTAGTAATTCTAGAGCTAATACGTGCAACGAACCCCGACTTCTAGAAGGGATGCATTTATTAGATAAAAGGTCGACGCGGGCTTTGCCTGATGCTCTGGTGATTCATGATAACTTGATGGATCGCACGGCCATCGTGCTGGCGACGCATCATTCAAATTTCTGCCATATCAACTTTCGATGGTAGGATAGTGGCCTACCATGGTGGTGACGAGTGATGGAGAATTGGGGTTCAATTCTGGAGAGGGAACCTGAGAAACGGCTACCACATCCAAGGAAGGCAGCAGGCACGCAAATTGCCAAATCCTAACACAGGGAGGTAGTGACAATAAGTAACAATACCGGGCTTATTGAGTCTAGTAATTGGAATGAGTACAATCTAAATCCCTTAACGACAATCCATTGGAGGGCAAGTCTGGTGCCAGCAGCCGCGGTAATTCCAGCTCCAATAGCGTACATTTAAGCTGTTGTAGTTAAAAAGCTCGTAGTTGGACCTTGGGTTGGGTCGACCGGTCCGCCTTCAAGTGTGCACCGGTCGGCTCGTCCCTTCTACCGGCGATGCGCTCCTGGCCTTAATTGGCAGGGTCGTTCCTCTGGTGCTGTTACTTTGGAAGAAATTAGAGTGCTCAAAGCAAGCCTACGCTCTGAATACATTAGCATGGGACAACATCATTGGATTCCGATCCCATTGTGTTGGCCTTCGGGATCTGAGTAATGATTAACAGGGACAGTTGGGGGCATTTGTATTTCATAGTCACAGGTGAAATTCTTGGATTTTGTGAATGGAAGAGTTATGATTTCCCTTACACGTGTTGCTCGTTTCTGATCATTGTTGCTTAACCTTGATTGATCGATCTTGATTCGTGTGTTGGCTTGGTTGGCTAAGGGCACTGTGGTCGCTTAGCACCATCACAGAGCGAAAAAATTCAGTGTGATTTTCGACCCTGTGACAGTTGGTATCAGAGCACAGTTCAGCGTGGATTTGAGGATTTGGCAACAGTTTCGACATTACTGATTGATGCTGTGCATGGATGCGCTTAGGGAATGAGTTTCGGCTCCTGAAGTGACCCTCGGTGATCTGGGTTCGGCGGATGGAACAGTGGCGGATGTGCTGGCATTGTTGCAGGCAGAAGTAACTCAGATGAAGGAGGATGTCATTCTCCTATGCCGGGCACTCGCCAGTGGTGTGGTGGAGCCTGAGGGATCGCGAGCCAAAGTGAAGGTGCCAGAACCGAAAGCCTTCAATGGCATCGGGAGTTCCAAGGATCTGAAGAACTTCTTATGGGACATTGAGCACTACTTTGATGCTGCTCGTATTCCTGAAGGCGAGAGAGTCTCGATGGCAGTCATGTACCTGTCGGGGGATGCAAAACTGTGGTGGCGGACCCGTGAGCAAGAAGTGGAATCTGGCGAGCGACCACAACTCAGAGACTGGTCATCTCTGAAGCGCAAATTGAAGTAGCAGTTCTTCCCCAATAACTCCTCGTGGGTTGCTCGTGAGGCACTGTGCAACCCCAAATAGATAGGTTTTGTTCGAGACTATGTGAAGGAATTTAGTTCCTTGATGCTGGACGTGACAAGAATGTCCGAAGTGGACAAATTATTTAACTTCATGCGGGGTTTGAAGTCGTGGGCACAGTTGGAACTTCGAAGGCAGGGAGTGCAGGATCTCCCCATTGCCATGGCAAAGGCAGATGCGTTGATCGATTTGCACATGTCTAAGACCGATGATGGCAAGTCAAAGAAGGATGGCAAATCAAAAGACAAAGCCTCGAAGGGTGGCAAACCTACTGGGAAGTCCGATAAGGCAAAGAAGCCATCGAAGGGTGAGAAAGGCATGGAAAAAGCTTACAGTTCCAACACGAAATGGAAGGATCCAAAGAAGCACCCTAGCTGTTTCATTTGCAACGGACCACACCGTGCCCAAGACTATCCCAAGAAGGAGAAATTCTCGGCATTGGTGAATTAGTCGGATGATTCTGACGATGGTGGGAACAGAACGAAGGTGGCCCCTTTGCAGATTCTCGGTGCTGTGCGTGTTGGGAAGAAGACACGCTTTGGAAGCAGATTGACCTATGTCCCGATGGAACTGAACTCTAGGGAGATTGTGGCAATGGTGGACACTGGCGCCACACACAACTTCGTGTCTGATCGAGTTGTGAATACTCTAGGATTGTGCGTGAAGAAGCAGAATCACCGCATTAAGGCAGTGAATTCCCAGGGTCGACCAATCCTTGGCATGGCAAAGGATGTGCAAGTTCATATCAGTGAATGGACGGGACTTCTGGATGTCATGGTCATTCCCATGGATGACTTTGACGTGATATTGGGTAACGATTTCTTTGAGCGTGCTAATGTAGCTGTTCACCCGAATCTATCTAGATTGATGATGGCAGATCCAAAGAAACCTTGTTTCGTGCAAGGGTTCAAGGAGCTAAACCAGTCTGAGAGGATTCCTATTGAGAATGTCTCAGCTATGCAGTTGGCCAAAGGGTGGAAGAAAGGTCATCCAACCTACTTGGCGGCGATATATGCTGTGGAACCGGAGGAACGTGTAGAAACCAGGGTTCCAGAGCAGGTGGAAGCATTCTTGGACGAGTTCAAGGATGTGATGCCCGAAGATTTACCTAAGGGCTTACCACCAAGGCAAGCGGTGGATCACAAGATCGAGTTGACGCCAGGCATGAAGCCTCCTGCCCGGGCTCCTTATCGAATGTCGCCTAAAGAACTGGAGGAGTTGCGATTGCAACTCACGTAGTTGTTGGACTCGGGGAAGATTCAGCCCTCAAAAGCTCCTTATGGTGCTCCTGTGTTGTTTAAGGGAAAGCACGACGGAACTCTACGGCTGTGCGTAGATTACTGTGGGCTGAACAAGGTGACCATAAAAAACAAGTACCCGATGCCCCTTATTGCAGAATTGTTTGATCGTCTCTGCGGAGCAGAGTACTTCACGAAGCTGGATTTACGCTCAGGTTACTAGCAAGTCTGCATTGCGGAAGGCAGTGAGGCAAAAACAACAATGGTAATATGTTATGGTTCCTACGAATTTCTAGTCATGCCATTCGTCTTGACTATTGCACCAGCTACTTTTTGTAATATGATGAATGATGTATTTCATGATATGCCGGACAAGTTCGTAGTTGTGTATTTGGATGACATTGTTGTATATAGTCGGTCCTTTGAGGACCATATACAACACTTGCATTTGGTGTTCCAACGTCTCAGGGAGAACACCCTATTCGTGAAGAGGGAAAAGTGCGAATTTTGCGTTCGGGAAATAAAATTCCTTGGCCACATTGTGGGCGGTGGCACTGTGCGGATGGACCCCCAGAAAGTCCAAGCCATCAAGGAGTGGCCTGCTCCTACCAAAGTCAGCGAACTTCGGAGTTTCCTCGGCTTGGCAAACAACTACCGAAAGTTCATTAAGGGATACTCGAAGAAGGTGTCCCCACTGACCGACCTGCTGTAGAAAAACCGCACATGGACTTGGGATGATGCATGTTAGGAAGCCTTTGAGGGGCTAAAGTCCATGACCGTAGCAGAGACTGTTCTGAAGTTGCTGCACTTTGACAAGCCGTTTGAAGTCCATACAGATGCATCTGATCATGCCGTAGGTGGGGTGTTGGTGCAGGAAGGACACCCTGTAGCATTTGAGAGCTGGAAGTTGAAACCAGCTGAACAACGCTACTCAGCACATGAGAAGGAAATGCTGGTGGTGGTGCACTACTTGCGTGTATGGCAGGTATATTTGCTTGGAACCTCATTCCTTGTTAAAACTGATAATACTGCCAACACGTTCTTCAGGACGCAAAAGAAGTTGTCTCCCAGATAGGCACGTTGGCAAGAGTTCTTGGCGGAGTACCACTTTGAGTGGGAACACAGACCCGGCCGCCACAATCTTGTAGTGGATGCATTGAGTAGGAAGGTGGTGGAAATAGTGGCGGCGTTGCACCAAATTGAATTTGACTTTGCCAACAAATTGAAGGATCAGGCGAAGGAGGATCGGCTGTTCCAAAAGTTGGTGTCACAGGTGCAAGACGGTACCATCAGGCGGTACTGGTTGGAAGATGGGCTGCTGTACGCTAAGGGTGGTCGCGTGTTTGTCCCTAGAGGAGGGGGACTTCAATCTCAGCTGCTGCATGAACACCATGATGCATAGTGGGCTGGGCACCCGGGCCGAGAAAGGATGTTAGCATTGCTGTCACGCTCATATTACTGGCCAAAGATGGAGGAGGAGATTGAACTCTTCGTGAGGACTTGTCTTGTCTGCCAGCAAGACAAGGTGGAGAGGCGTGCAGAGGCAGGGCTACTGCAGCCCCTGCCCATACCGGAGAAACCTTGGGTGTCGGTTTCGATGGATTTTGTAAGTGGGTTTCCTGACGTGAAAGGATTTGATGCGATAATGGTTGTGGTGGACAGGTTTTCGAAGTATGGAGTCTTCTGACCTGTACCAAAGAACTGCATGGCAGAGATTGCGGCGGATGAGTTCTACCGCAATGTGGTGAAGCTGTTTGGACTCCCAATGGATATCATTAGCGGTAGGGACGCACGTTTCACTGGGAGATTCCGGAACCGTCTCTTCAACTTGATGGGGACGGAATTGAAATTCTCAATAGCCAACCACCCGCAGACGGATGGACAGACTGAAAGGATGAACCAATTGTTGGAGGAGTATCTCAGGCAATACGCGATGGCGAGTCAAAGGAACTGGCTTGACTTGCTGGACACCGCACAATTCTGCTGCAACTTGCATCACTCCTCATCAACGGGTTTCAGTCCGTTTGAGCTCGCTATGGGCTACTAGCCGATGACCCCTAGCGAGATAGCTCTGCAAAAGAAGGAAGGCACAAGTCCCGCAGCGTACCAGTTTGCAAGGAACAAGCAAGAGATGCTTGAGGAAGCCCAAGACAGCCTTGCAAAAGCTGTTCGTCATATGAAGAAGTGCGCGGACAAAGGGCGGAGACCGCTCGAGTTTCAGGTTGGAGATAAAGTGATGCGGAAACTCACGCCCCAGATTTGGAAGAAAGTGACTAGCAAGCGATGGCATAAGGGTCTGATTCAGAGGTATGACAGACCATTTGAGATAGTAAAGTGGATTGGAGCTGTTGCCTTATATTGATCATATCTTTATGATGGATACTAGGATACATTTGCATATTTTATATTCTTATTAGTACTTTATAAATACACAAGTAGGTCACATTGTATTTTCATTTATACAGATAATGAATCTATAAAATGTGAGATTTTATTCTCATTGGTTCTTTTAGAACCTTCGAACTTATCGGAGTCATTCGTGGCGTTCATCCCCAACTTATCAATCAACCCTTCCACAGTTGATTGTGGCGTCTTCACTATACCAAGGTTCTTACCTCTTTATAGGTAATTGGTCAATATTCTACCTTTCGAGCATGACAAGGACACGTTTCTTGGAGACCTTAGTCGAATACTGGTTTCATCATGAGTTGGTTAGGTTCATATCATACTTGATATTGGGTTTCATCACAGCGTTGGCGAGGTTCACATCATTTGGTATCAGAGCCAACGTTCTAAGTCACGTTCTATCTATCCTTTAGGTTATCTTTTTTTTTTTCCATCATTCTTTGGTTTTGTGTTCTTGAAAAAAAAAGAAAAAGGAAAAAAAAAGAGAGAAAAACTAGGAGAGAAAAAAGTGAGAGAAAAATAAAAGGGTGCAAAGACTGCGAAAAGAAGAAACAAATTGAGCCAACAGAATGATCGAGTTTCAAACAAAGAGGTGTTTCAAGCGACCTCCACATGAAGATAGATCAACTCGAGTTCTCCAGCAATCAGATTTGAGGATAATTCCTTTTCAAGAGGAGGGGAATGATGTGAATCAAGACAAGCATATCACGAATGGAAGTCAATATCTTTTACATTGGAAAGAAGAGCAAACGAGCAAGATACCAAGTAAGATTTGCTTATATTTGCTAAATATATTTAATATATTAGAATTTAAATAAATTAGGAGAGTATATTTTTTTTAGCTTTAGGAAATATAGTGGTTTTCCAGGAATATTCTCAAGATATCTTTTTGATATATTTAGATTATATTGATCATATCTTTATGATAGATACTAGGATACATTTGCATATTTTATATTCTTATTAGTACTTTATAAATACACAAGTAGGTCACATTGTATTTTCATTTATACAAATAATGAATCAATAAAATGTGAGATTTTATTCTCATTGGTTCTTTTAGAACCTTCGAACTTATCGGAGTCATTCGTGACGTTCATCCCCAACTTATCAATCAACCCTTCCACAGTTGATTGTGGCGTCTTTACTATACCAAGGTTCTTACCATTTTATAGGTAATGGGTCAAGGTTCTGCCTTTCGAGCTTGACAAGGACACGTTTCCTGGTGACCTTAGTTGAATGCTGGTTTCGTCACGAGTTGGTTAGGTTCATATCATACTTGATATTGGGTTTCATCATGGCGTTGGCGAGGTTCGCATCATTTGGCATCGGAGCCAGTGTTCTAAGTGAGGTTCTGTCTATCCTTTAGGTTACCTTTTTTTTTCATCATTCTTTGTTTTTGTGTTCTTGAAAAAAAAAAGAAAAAAGAGAAAAAATAAAAAAAAATAGGAATGAAAAAATAAAAGGGTGCAAAGACTAAGGAAAAAAAAACAACTTGAGCCAACAGAATGATCGAGTTTCAAGCAAAGAGGCGTTCCAAGCGACTTCCACATGAAGATAGATCAACTCGAGTTCTCCAGCAATCAGATTTGAGGAAAAATCCTTTCCAAGAGGAAGGGAATGATGTGACTCAAGACAAGGATATCACGAATGGAAGTCAATATCTTTTACAATGGAAAGAAGAGCATACGAGCAACAAGATACCAAGTAATATTTGCTAAATATATTTAATATATTAGAATTTAAATGAATTAGGAGAGTATATTTTTTTTACCTTTAGGAAATATTGTGGTTTTCTAGGAATATTCTCAAGATATCTTTTTAATAAATTTAGATTATATTGATCATATCTTTATGATAGATATTAGGATATATTTGCATATTTTATATTCTTATTAGTACTTTATAAACACACAAGCAGGTCACATTGTATTTTTATTCATTCAGATAATGAATCAATAAAATGTGAGATTTCATTCTCATCGATTCTTTTGGAACCATCGAACTTATCGAAGTCATCCGTTACTTTCATCCCCAACTTATCAATCAACCCTTCTACAGTTGATTCTGGCGTCTTCACTATACCAAGGTTCTTACCTCTTTGAAGGTAATGGGTCAAGGTTCTACCTTTCGAGTTTGACAAGGACACATTTCCTGGTGACCTTAGTTGAATACTGGTTTCGTCACAAGTTGGTTAGGTTCATATCATACTTGATATTGGGTTTCATCATGGCGTTGCGAGGTTCGCATCATTTGGTATCGGAGCCAACGTTCTAAGTCAGGTTCTATCTATCCTTTAGGTTATCGTTTTTGTTTTCATCATTCTTTGTTTTTGTGTTCTTGGAAAAAAAGAAAAAAGAAAAAAAGAGAGAAAAACTAGGAGAGAAAAAAGTGAGAGAACAAATAAAAGGGTGCAAAGACTGGGAAAAGAAGAAACAAATTGAGCCAACAAAATGATCGAGTTTCAAACAAAGAGGTGTTCCAAGCGACTTCCACATGAAGATAGATCAACTCGAGTTCTCTAGCAATCAGATTCTGAAGATAAATCCTTTTCAAGAGGAGAGGAATGTTGTGAATCAAGACAAGCATATCACGAATGAAAGCCAATATCTTTTACAATGGAAAGAAGAGCAAACGAGCAACAAGATACCAAGTAAGATTTGCTTATATTTGCTAAATATATTTAATATATTAGAATTTAAATAAATTAGGAGAGTATATTTTTGTTAGCTTTAGGAAATGTAGTGGTTTTCCAGGAATATTCTCAAGATATCATTTTGATATATTTAGATTATATTGATCATATCTTTATGATAGATACTATGATATATTTACATATTTTATATTCTTATTAGTAGTTTATAAATACACAAGTAGGTCACATCGTATTTTCATTTATACAGATAATGAATCAATAAAATGTGAGATTTTATTCTCATTGGTTCTTTTAGAACCTTCGAACTTATCAGAGTCATCCGTGGCCTTCATCCCCAACTTATCAATCAACCCTTCCACAGTTAATTGTGGCGTCTTTACTGTACCAAAGTTCTTACCTCTTTATAGTTTACGTTTTTATAGGTAATGGGTTAAGGTTCTACCTTTCGAGCTTGACAAGGACACGTTTCCTGGTGACCTTAGTTGAATACTTGTTTCGTCACCAGTTGGTTAGGTTCATATCATACTTGATATTGGGTTTCATCATGCCGTTGGCGAGATTCGCTTCATTTGGTATTAGAGCCAATGTTCTAAGTCAGGTTCTGTCTATCCTTTAGGTTATCTTTTTTTTTTCATCATTCTTCATTTTTGAGTTATTGAAAAAAAAGGAAAAAAGAAAGAGAAAAAATAGGAGAGAAAAAAGTGAGAGAAAAAGTAAAAGGGTGCAACGACTGAGAAAAGAAAAAACAACTTGAGCCAACAGAATGATCGAGTTTCAAACAAAGAGGTGTTCCAAGCGACTTCCACATGAAGATAGATCAACTCGAGTTCTCCAGCAATCAGATTTGAGGATAAATCCTTTTCAAGAGGAGGGGAATGATGTGACTCAAGACAAGGATATCACGAATGGAAGTCAATATCTTTTACAATGGAAAGAAGAGCAAACGAGCAACAAGATACCAAGTAATATTTGCTAAATATATTTAATATATTAGAATTTAAATAAATTAGGAGAGTATATTTTTGTTACCTTTAGGAAATATTGTGGTTTTCTAGGAATATTCTGAAGATATCTTTTTAATACATTTAGATTATATTGATCATATCTTTATGATAGATATTAGGATATATTTGCATATTTTATATACTTATTAGTACTTTATAAATACACAAGTAGGTCACATTGTATTTTTATTCATTCAGATAATGAATCAATAAAATGTGAGATTTTATTCTCATTGGTTCTTTTAGAACCATCGAACTTATCGAAGTCATCCGTGGCTTTCATCCCCAACTTATCAATCAACCCTTCTACAGTTGATTGTGGCGTCTTCACTATGCCAAGGTTCTTACCTCTTTAAAGGTAATGGGTCAAGGTTCTACCTTTCGAGCTTGACAAGGACACGTTCCCTGGTGACCTTAGTTGAATATTGGTTTCGTCACGAGTTGGTTAGGTTCATATCATACTTGATATTGGGTTTCATCATGGCGTTGGCGAGGTTCGCATCATTTGGTATCGGAGCCAACGTTCTAAGTCAGGTTCTATCTATCCTTTAGGTTATCGTTTTTGTTTTCATCATTCTTTGTTTTTATGTTCTTGAAAAAAAAACAAAAAAAGAAAAAAAGAGAGAAAAACTAGGAGAGAAAAAAGTGAGAGAACAAATAAAAGGGTGCAACGACTGGAAAAAGAAGAAACAAATTGAGCCAACAGAATGATCGAGTTTCGAACAAATAGGTGTTTCAAGCGATTTCCACATTAAGATAGATAACCCCGAGTTCTCCAGCAATTAGATTCTGAAGATAAATCCTTTCCAAGAGGGGAATGATGTGAATCAAGGCAAGCATATCACGAATGGAAGTCAATATCTTTTACAATGGAAAGAAGAGCAAACGAGCAACAAAATACCAAGTAAGATTTTGGTTATATTTGCTAAATATATTTAATATATTAGAATTTAAATAAATTAGGAGAGTATATTTTTGTTAGCTTTAGGAAGTATAGTGGTTTTCCAGGAATATTCTCAAGATATCTTTTTGATATATTTGGATTATATTGATCATATCTTTATGATAGATACTAGGATATATTTGCATATTTTATATTATTATTAGTAGTTTATAAATACACAAGTGGGTCACATTGTATTTTCATTTATACAGATAATGAATCAATAAAATGTGAGATTTTATTCTCATTGGTTCTTTTAGAACCATCGAACTTATCGGAGTCATTCGTCGCCTTCATCCCCAACTTATCAATCAACCCTTCTAAAGTTGATTGTGGCGTCTTCACTATAACAAGGTTCTTACCTCTTTATAGGCAATGGGTAAAGGTTCTACCTTTCGAGCTTGACAAGGACACGTTTCCTGGTGACCCTAGTTGAATACTGGTTTCGTCACGAGTTGGTTAGGTTCACATCATACTTGATATTGGATTTTATCATGGCGTTGGCGAGGTTCGCATCATTTGGTATCAGAGCCAACGTTCTAAGTTAGGTTCTATCTATCCTTTAGGTTATCTTTTTTTTTTTCATCATTCTTTGTTTTTGTGTTCTTGAAAAAAAAAGAAAAAAGAAAAGAAGAGAAAAAATAGGAAAGAGAAAAGTGAGAGAAAAAATAAAAGGGTGTAAAGACTGGGAAAAGAAGAAACAAATTGAGCCAACAGAATGATCGAGTTTCAAACAAAGAGGTGTTCCAAGCGACTTCCACATGAAGATAGATCAACTTGAATTTTGTAGCAATCAGATTTGAGGATAAATCCTTATCAAGAGGAGGGAATGATGTGAATCAACACAATGATATCACGAATGAAAATCAACATCGTTTACAATGGAAAGAAGAGCAAATGAGCAACAAGATACCAAGTAATATTTGCTTGTATTTGCTAAATATATTTAATATATTAGGTTTTAAATAAATTAGGAGAGTATACTTTTGTTACCTTTAGGAAGTATTGTAGTTTTCCCGGAATATTCTAAAGATATGTTTTTTTGATATATTTAGATTATATTGATCATATTTTTATGATAGATATTTGGATATATTTGCATATTTTATATTCTTATTAGTAGTTTATAAATACACAAGCAAGTCACACTGTATTTTCATTCATTCAGATAATGAATCAATAAAATATGAGATTTTATTCTCATTGGTTCTTTTAGAACCATCGAACTTATCGGAATCATCCGTGGCGTTCATCCCCAACTTATTAACAACCCTTGTACAGTTGATTGTGGTGTCTTCACTAGACCAAGGTTCTTACCTCTTTATAGGTAATGGGTCAAGGTTCTACCTTTCGAGTGTGACAAGGACATGTTTCCTGGAGACCTTAGTTGAATACTGGTTTCGTCACGAGTTGGTTAGGTTCATATCACACTTGATGTTGGGTTTCATCATGCGGTTGGCGAGGTTCGCATCATTTGGTATCAGAGCCAACGTTCTAAGTCAGGTTTTGTCTATCCTTTAGATTATCTTTTTTTTTTTCATCATTCTTCGTTTTCGTGTTCATGAAAAAGACAAAGAAAAAAGAAGAAAAGAGAAAAAATAGGAAAGAAAAAAGTGAAAGAAAAAATAAAAGGCCGCAAAGATTGGGAAAAGAAAAAACAACTTGAGCCAACAGAATGATCGAGTTTCAAACAAAGAGGTGTTCCAAGCGACTTCCACATGAAGATAGATCAACTCGAGTTCTCCAGCAATCAGATTTGAGGATAAATCCTTTTCAAGAGGAGGGGAATGATATGAATCAAGACAAGGATATCACGAATGGAAGTCAATATCTTTTACAATGGAAAGAAGAGCAAACGAGCAACAATATACTAGGTAATATTTGTTTATATTTGCTAAATATATTTAATATATTAGAATTTAAATAAATTAGGAGAGTATATTTTTGTTACCTTTAGGAAATATTGTGGTTTTTTAGGAATATTCTGAAGATATCTTTTTAATACATTTAGATTATATTGATTATATCTTTATGATACATATTTGGATATATTCGCATATTTTATATTCTTATTAGTAGTTTATAAATACACAAGTAGGTCACATTGTATTTTCATTGATTCAGATAATGAATCAATAAAATGTGTGATTTTATTCTCATTGGTTCTTTTAGAACCATCGAACTTATCGGAGTCATCCGTGGTGTTTATCCCCAACTTATTAGTCAACCCTTCTACAGTTGATCGTGGCATCTTCACTATGCTAAGGTTTTTACCTCTTCATAGATAATGGGTCAAGGTTCTACCTTTGGAGCGTGACAAGGACACGTTTCCTGGAGTCCTTAGTTGAATACTGGTTTCATCACCAGTTGTTTAGGTTCGTATTATACTTGATATTGGGTTTCATCATGGCGTTGGCGAGATTCGCATCATTTAGTATCAAAGCCAACGTTCTAAGTCAGGTTCAGTCTATCCTTTAGGTTATCTTTTTTTTTCATAATTCTTCGTTTTTGTGTTCTTGAAAAAAAAGAAACAAGAAAAAAAGAAAAAAAAAGGAAAGAAAAAAGTGAAAGAAAAATAAATGGGTGCAAAGACTGGGAAAAGAAAAAAGAACTTGAGCCAACAAAATGATCGAGTTTCAAACAAAGTGGTGTTCCAAGCGACTTCCACATGAAGATAGATCAACTCGAGTTCTCCAGCAATCAGATTTGAGGATTAATCCTTTTCGAGAGGAGGGGAATAATGTGAATCAAGATAAGGATATCACGAATGGAAGTCAATATCTTTTACAATGGAAAGAAGAGCAAACGAGCAACAAGATACCAAGTAAGATTTGCTTATATTGGCTAAATATATTTGATATATTAGAATTTAAATAAATTAGGAGAGTATATTTTTGTTAGCTTTAGGAAATATTGTGGTTTTCCAGGAATATTGTGAAGATATCTTTTTAATATATTTAGATTATATTGATCATATCTTTAGGATCGACATTAGGATATATTTGCATATTTTATATTCTTATTAGTAGTTTATAAATACACAAGTAAATCACATTGTATTTTCATTTATTCAGATAATGGATCAATAAAATATGAGATTTTATTCTCATTGGTTCTTTTAAAACCTTCGAACTTATCGGAGTCATACGTGGCGTTCATACCCGACTTATCAATCAACTCTTCCATAGTTGATTGTGGCGTTTTCATTAAACCAAGGTTCTTACCTCTTTAGAGGTAATGGGTCATGGTTCTACCTTTCGAGCTTGACAATGACACGTTTCCTGGAGACCTTAGTTGAATACTGGTTTCGTCACGAGTTGGTTAGGTTCGTATCATACTTGATATTGGGTTTCATCACGGCATTGGCGAGGTTCGCATCATTTGGTATTAGAGCTAACGTTCTAAGTCAGGTTCTATCTATCCTTTAGGTTATCTTTTTTTTTTTCATCATTCTTTGTTTTTGTGTTCTTGAAAAAAAAGAAAAAAGAAAAAGAACAGAGAAAAAATAGGAAAGAAAAAAGTGGGAGAAAAAATAAAAGGGTGCAAAGACTAGGAAAAGAAAAAATAAATTGAGCCAACAGAATGATCGAGCTTCAAGCAAAAAGGTGTTCCAAGCGACTTCCACATGAAGATAGATCAACTCGAGGTCTCCAGCAATCAGATTTGAGGACAAATCCTTTTCAAGAGGAGGGGAAAGATGTGAATCAAGACAAGGATATCACGAATGGAAGTCAATATCTTTTACAATGGAAAGAAGAGCAAACTAGCAACAAGATACCAAGCAATATTTGCTAAATATATTTAATATATTAGAATTTAAATAAATTAGGAGAGTATATTTTTGTTACCTTTAGGAAATATTGTGGTTTTCCTGAAATATTATGAAGATATCTTTTTGATATATTTAGATTATATTGATCATATCTTTAGGATAGATATTAGGATATATGCGCATTTTTTATATTCTTATTTGTAGTCTATAAATACACAAGTAGGTCACATTGTATTTTCATTCATTCAAATAATAAATCAATAAAATGTGAGATTTTATTATCATTGGTTCTTTTAAAACCTTCGAACTTATCGGAGTCAACCGTGGCTTTCTTCCCCCAACTTATCAATCAACCCTTCCACAGTTGATTGTGGCGTCTTCACTATACCAATGTTCTTACCTCTTTATAGGTAATGGGTGAAGGTTCCACCTTTCGAGTTTGACAAGAACACGTTTCCTGGAGACATTAGTTGAACACGGATTTCGTCACAAGTTGGTGAGGTTCATATCATACTTGATATTGGGTTTCATCACGGTGTTGGCGAGGTTTGCATTAGTTCTCATGCAAGAAAAAAGGCCAATTGCCTACTTCAGCGAGAAGCTCAATGTTGCAGCATTGAACTACTCAACCAATGACAAGGAGCTCTATGCGTTGGTACGAGCTTTGGAGACATGGCAGCATTATTTGTGGTCCAAGGATTTCATCATTCACACAGATCATGAGTCATTAAAGCATCTGAAAGGCCAAGGTAAGTTGAATTGGATTGAATTCATTGAATTGTTTCCTTATGTGATCCATTACAAGCAAGGAAAGGAGAATGTGGTAGCAGATGCCTTGTCACGACGGTACACCCTTATCTCGACCTTGGGATCAAACTTTCTTGGATTTGAGCATCTAAAGGAATTTTTATGTGCAAGATGCTGATTTTGCTGATCTCTATAGAGCATGTGAAAAGGGTGCATTTAAAAGGTTCTATATGCATGAAGGTTACTTGTTTCGGGAAAATAGACTTTGTATTCCCCGAAGTTCTATGCGCAAGCTGCTTGCTCAGGAATCATATGGGGTGGGTTAATGGGGCATTTTGGGACTGTGAAAGCATTGGACATCTTGAAAGAAGATCGTTTGATTGTTTTGACTGCATCTAGTGGCATTTACCCCGTATCATCTTTTGCTGCCTTGATTACATTTCCATTTCCAGTGCTCTTGTGTTAGTTGCTTTATCCATTTCCATTGTGCTGCCTTGGATTCCATCTACTTCGCCATATCATCTTTTCATTGTTCATGTTCCTTGTGATTACCTTAAAATCTTTGCTTCAGTATCCATCTCTCCTCGACCTAGCTAAATCTTGAATCAATGTTATATGTTTGTGGGCTGAACGAGTGACTGCCTCGTTTTGACTTGCTTAGTTTCTCAAGAACTTCTTGTAAAAGAACAAAACAAGCATAGCAAACATTAATTTTCTGAGTGAAACATGATTGATTGTGTAACATCTAATGGAGTGTAAACACGTAAGGGAGTGAGTCAGGATTTTTCCTTGTTCCTGATATTTCATTGCAGTTCACCATATGATGCGAATCTTACCAACACGTGGCAAAACCCAATGATGCAAATCAAGAGAATGGTACAAGAGATCCTATTAGAGTTCCTAACGGGTCAATTACGAGGGCACCGGCCAAGAAGCTTAGATCTCAATGGGCTAGTTCGGAGAATTTGGACTCAGGTGAACTCAATGAAGCATGCTGAAGCAAGTCCACGTGTGCCAGCAACATATGTCAACACTATTGAAATTCTCGAAGATTCCAGTCAAAGTTGAATAATTCTGGTCAAAGAAGAATATTACATGGCTAAGTAATATATTACCTTTGTAAGTCAGAATATTAGGGTAATATTTCATTATTTTCTAAAGAATAGTTAGAATATTTTTGTTGCCTATTACATATGAGGCAATCTGGAGATACAATATTTCGTATATCTTGTAATTGTGGCTTATTTATAGGTCAAGGCTGAGGATGGACGAATTGGCAGACTTCTGTTGTTATTCAATACATAATTTTGTGAGGAATTTGCTCATATTGGTTTTTGAGAAGATTCGGAGAACTTATCAAGGTTTTTTGTGGCATTCTACAACCGGACTTATCACTTCGATTCTCGGGGTGTGGCGTCCTTTCCAAACTGTAGCTATTCTCTCCCTATTTTAAAGGATTTGTCCTCAAATCTTCATCTGCATTAAACAAAGATAGATCAGAGACATTAAAACTTGCATTGACACCATACTCACCTGGTAAATCCAACTTATAGGCATTATCATTTATTCGCTCTAGCACTTGGAAAGGTCCGTCACCCCTTGGAAGGAGTTTCGAACGTCGTCTTTCGGGAAACCATTCCTTCCTCATGTGCAACCACACCCAATCTCCAGGTTCAGACACCACTTGCTTACGTCCCTTGTTTGCTTGTTTGATACATTGCTCAGTCCTCCTTTCTATGTTCAAGTGTGCCTTTTCATGGATTTGTTTTACAAATTAAGCTTTCTTCTTTCCATCTAAGTTAGCACGTTCACTCAAAGGTAAAAGAGATAAATCCAAGGGTGTTAGTGGATTAAAACCATAAACAATCTCAAATGGTGAAAACTTTGTTGGAGAATGAACGCTCCTATTGTAAGCAAAATTCGACATGTGGCAAACAATCTTCCCATGATTTCAAATTCTTCTTAATAATAGCACGTAACAAAGTAGATAAAGTCTTATTCACTACTTCGGTTTGACCATCAGTTTGTGGGTGACAAGTTGTAGAGTATAATAATTTGGTGCCTAACCTTCCCCACAATGTCTTCCAAAATGATGTGATCTCAAAACTGAGTTCGAAGAATGAAAATCAAAGTCTTTCAAAGTCCAATGATGAGAAGCTCAAATGAGATGAAATGGAGGATGTGGATAAGCATACAAGTGACGAGCAAGCTGAATGACTCAACATTATCCATGATATTTCAAAAAGGGACAAATGAAGAAGGCCATATATTTAAGCTAAGTATCAAGAGTGCAAGTGCTTCAAGAAATATATTTCAGTTGAATGTCAATAGGGCAAGTATTTTGAAGAAATATATTTTAGCCAGATGAAAGAGCAAGAATATTTTCAAGAAAGGAAGTTGAGAGAACTAAAGAGGCAAGAAAAATACAAGTTAATGTTGATATATTGAAGTTATCTACAAGAATATATCACTTTCCTCTTTTAGCAAGTAGAATATATTTCATTCCCCTTTGCTTAGTTCTGAAGATATTGGTAATATTTTCTAATTTCCCTGAGGAAACACTTAGATTTGCTTTCTAATTAGTTTCCTATCCCATGAGAATCATTTAGGAAGGTTATTTTTGATGTAATATTGCACTTTGGCCTATTTAAAGGCCGGTGCTTGCCTTGGGACGAATTTGGATCAGTTTATTCATTAATAGAGTGTGAGATTTTATTCTCTTTGGTTCTTTGAAGAACTATTCGAATTTATCGGAGAATTCCATGGCGTTCATCCTCGACTTATCAATCAACCCTTCCATAGTTGATTGTGGCGTCTTCACCATACCAAGGTTCTTACCTCTTTATAGGTAATGGGTCAAGGTTCCATCATCTGAGCTTGTCAAGGACACGTTCCCTGGAGACCTTAGTCGTATATGAGTTTCGTCACGTGTTGGTGAGATTCTTATCATATTTGATATTGGGTCTCATCACGTTGTTGGCGAGGTTCGCATCACAAAAGTAACTCAAGAACTTTGTATCTCTATAGGAAACAATGCTTCTAGGCATGCCATGCAACCTAACAATCTCCTTGAAAAATAGGCCAGCTATATGCATCATCAGTCTTATGACATGCAATGAAATGTGCCATTTTAGATAATCTATCAACAACCACAAAGATTGAGTCTCTTTTCCTCTTAGACTTAGGTAACCCTAAAACAAAGTTGATGTGAACCTTACCAACACGTGGCAAAACCCGACAACAATATATGGAAGAGAACCCCAAGATCTGCAAAGAACAAGTTTTGGAGGCGAGCTTTGACCCGCTACCTTGCGAGATAGGAACCAAAGCTACGGTTTGGAAAGGACGCCACACCCCGAGGATCGAAGTGATAAGTCCGGTTGTAGAATGCCACAAGAAACCTTGATAAGTTCACGAGTCTTCTCAAGAACCAAGAAGAGCAAATTCCTCACAAAATTATGTATTGAATAACAAAAGAAGTCTGAAAAATTCGTCCATCCTCAGCCTTGACTTATAAATAGGCCACAATTACAAGATATTGTATCTCCGGATTGCCTCCTATGTAATAGGCAACAAAAATACTCTAACTATTCTTTAGGAAACAATGAAATATTACCCTAATATTCTGACTTAGAAAGGTAATATATTACTTAGCCATGTAATATTCTTCTTTGACCAGAATTGTTCAACTTTGACTGGAATTTTCGAGAACTTCAATAATGACATATGCTGCTGGTGCACGTGGACTTGCTTTAGCGTGCTTCATTGAGTTCGCCTGAGTCCAAATTCTCCAAACTAGTCTGTTCCGATCTTCTCTAAGCTTCTTGGCCCGTGCCCTCGTAATTGGCCCGTTAGGAACTCTAATAGGATCTCTTGTACCATTCTCTTGATTTGCATCAAAAATCCATGGAAATGTCAACCCAAGGCTCTCTAGGAATAGGCAATGGTGTATATAATCCATGTGGCTGTAACTTAGACTTAGATTGTCCACATGTAATGCACTTTTCACAAATCCTCTCAACAAGGTAGAAACTTTAAGGGAAAATGGGTGAGTAAAGTGTTTGGAAGTAAGAGAAAACAAGAATTGGAATATTGAAGTTATTCTTAGAGATTCAACAATACTTAGACTTGCATCAAGCAAAATCGAGGCAGAAAATATAAGAGAAACTGGAAGACTAGAGGATTTTGAGAATAACAGAGACCAAAGTAGAATATTGAATTTATTTCCACTGATTCAATGAGACTCAGACTTGCACAATCAAATTCTTCATCTATTTTTTTTTGCGGATTTGATTTTTTTCCTCTTTTTCTTTTTGGCGAATTTTATTTCTTTTTTTTGAGAATTTTTTTGATGATCTTTTTTCCTTTCTTTGAACCAAAGTAAAAGATAGATATAGCACTTGCCTCTGAACCGAAGCTCGATACCAGATGTCACGAACCCTACGATAGTAGCGATGAAACCCGGGAACAATAATGGATTGAACCCCAAGAAGGAGAAGACAAGGGTTTGAGGCTTGACCCAAAACCAAGATCTGGAACGAACCAAGACTACGAAGAGAAGAAACGCCACACCATGAGGATGATAAATTTCGATTGTTTGAATGCCACAAGATAAACTCGATAAGTTCAAAAGTTCTTTCGAGAACAAAAAGATAGCATAAAGCTTTCAATTCAGAAATTGATCAAAGGTTCTTTACAAATTCGTGGCTCCCTCCCTTACATAATGGAAGCAATCATTTAAAGGAGGCAATGTATGAAATGCTCATGGAAACTACTTAGAAAAAAAAAAAAGAAAAAAATTCGCCAAAAAAGAAGAAAAAAGTCAAACCAGCAAAGAGAAGATGAAGAATCTGATTGTGCAAGTTTGAGTCTCATTGAATCCTTGGAAATAAATTCAATATTCCACTTTGTTCTCTCTTATTCTCAAAATCCTCTAATCTTTCAGTTTCTCTTATATTTTCTGCCTTGATATTGCTTGATGCAAGTCTGAGTATTGTTGAATCCCTAAGAGTAACATCAATATTCCAATTCTTGTTTGCTCTTACTTTCAAATAGTCTACTCTTCCATTTTTCCTTAAAGTTTCTGCCGTGATGAGTTTCGATCGGATTCTCTCTTTTTGAGTTGTTACTTGATATTCTGATTTGTTCTAGAGTTCGATTAAGAGCTAAAGAGACATAATCCAGCGGGAAAAGGCAAGAGCGAGTGAGATCATCAGAGGGTAAAAGCCAATTGTGTGCAAACATGAGTGTGAGTGTGCAAACATGAGTGTGAGTGTCATAATATCGAGAGAAAACAGGTGAGGGAGTGCTGGAGAGGTTACTTTGGTCTGTTGCAGATATGTCCAACATTCAAGGGGAAGGTGCAGCTGAGGAAGTACGACAACTTCCAAATCTTCAATTGCAAGCACTGTGGGAGAAATGAGATGCATGTTGAGGGCTGAATTGGAGCCTATCCATGAAAGGCTGGATCGAGTAGAAGCGAGGACACCGAGAAGAGATCAGCAAGACTGTCCTAACATGCCACAACAAAGATATGCTCGGTGGGCTGATGTAGAAGAAGAGGAGGAGATGGAAGGATTTGGTGGGCAAAATTACAATCGGGGCTGGTTTGGGAATCGAGAAGATAATAGAGGAGCTAGGATTGGGTATAGAGAAGATAGGATTGGTGGGAATAGAAGGGATAATGACTTGGGCAGTGTAAAGTTGAAGATCCCATCCTTCCAAGGTAAAAATGACCCAGAGGCTTACTTAGGGTGGAAACGAAGATGGAAATGTTGTTTGATTGCCATAATTATTCGGAGATTAAGAAGGTTAAGCTAGCTGCCTTGGAATTCACGGATTACGCTATTGTTTGGTGGGATCAAGTGGTGATGAATCGGAGAAGGAATGGAGAGCAACCTGTGTCCACGTGGGAGGAGATGAGGATGCTCATGAGAAGGAGATTTGTACCCAGCCATTACTATAGGAGCTTGTACCAAAAGTTATAGAGGTTAACTCAAGGCTCCAAGAGTGTGGATGAGTACTTCAAGGAGATGGAGTTAGCTATGATGCGAGCGAATGTGGATGAAGATCGGGAAGCGACCATGATGCAAACCTCGCCAACAACGTGATGAGACCCAATACCAAGTATGATAAGAACCTCACCAATACGTGACAAAACTTGTATTCAACTAAGTTCTCCAGGAAACCTGTTCTTGTCAAACTCGAAAGGTGGAACCTTGACCCTTCACCTATAGAGAGGTAAGAACATTGCTATAGTGAAGACGCCACAATCAACTATGGAAAGGTTGATTGATAAGTCGATGATGAACGCCACGGAAAACTCCGATAAGTTCAAGTAGTTCTTCAAAGAACCAAAGAGAATAAAATCTCACACTCTATTAATGAATAAACTGATCCAAAATTCGTCCAAAGGGAAGCACCAGCCTTTAAATAGGCTAAAGTGCAATATTACATAAAAAATAACCTTCTTAAATGGTTCTCATAGGATAGGAAACTAATTAGAAAGTAAATATAAGTATTATCTCAGAGAAATTACAAAATATTGCCAATATATTTAGAACTAAATAAAGGGAAAGGTAATATATTCTACTTGCTAAAAGAGGAAAGTCATATATTCTTGTAGATAACTTCAATACATCAGCATTAACTTGTACTTCTCTTACCTCTTTAGTTCTCTCAACTTCCTTTCTTAATGATATTCTTCCTCATTATATCTAGTTGAGATATATTTCTTCAAATACTTTCCCTATTGACATCAACTGAAATATATTTCTTGAAGTATTTTCACTCTCGATATTCAGCTGAAATATGTGGCCTTCATCATTTGTCCATTTTTGGATAATGTCGAGTGATTTAGCTTGCTCGTCACTTGTATGCATATCCATGTCCTCCATTTCGTCTCACTTGAGCTTCTCATGATTGGTCCATGAAAGACTTTGATTTTAATTCTTCGAGCTCGTATCTTAGATCACATCATTCCCCTCCTCTTGAAAAGGATTTGTCCTCAAGGATCCTTAGGGTGAAGAGTCAAGGAAATAGATGAGTAGGAATCGTCAATGTAAGAATGATGGAAAAGGAATGATCCTGAGCAAGAAAACTAGCTGGATTTATGATGGATGAGTTGATGCTAAGACAGTCTGATATCTTCTTCACTTCCCTTGATTTCTTTCTTTCCACTTTTGGTTTCTTTCTTTCTTTCTTTTTTTGGTTGTTGATACTTTTTTTTCCTTTTTTTGCACGATTTTTTTCTTTTTTGTCTTTTTTTCTTTTCTTTTTCTTTATGCAAGAAAACTCAAGAATGAACTAAGAAAAGAAAGGATAGATTTCAGCAAGAACGAAGAAGAAAATAATGAAAAAGGATAGATGAAACCTATCTTAGAACCAAAGCTCTGATACCAACTGATGTGAACCTTACCAACACGTGGCAAAAACCAACAACAATATATGAAAGAGAACCCCAAGATTGGCAAAGAACAAGTTCCGAAGGCGAACTTTGACCCGCTACCTAGTGAGATAGGAACCAAAGCTTGATGCGAACCTCGCCAACACCGTGATAGACCCAATATCAAGTATGATAAGAACCTCACCAACACGTGACGAAACCCGTATAAGACTAAGGTCTCCAGGAAACGTGTTCTTGTCAAACTCGAAAGGTGGAACCTTGACCCATTACCTATAGAGAGGTAAGAACCTTGGTATGGTGAAACGCCACAATCAACTATGGAAGGGTTGATTGATAAGTCGGGGATGAACGCCACGGAATACTCCGATAAGTTCGAATAGTTCTTTAAAGAATCAAAGAGAATAAAATCTTACACTATTAATAAATAAACTAATCCCCCAAATTCGTCCAAAGGCAAGCATCAGCCTTTAAATAGGCCAAAGTGCAATATTACATCAAAAATAATCTTCCTAAATGGTTCTCATGGGATAGGAAACTAATTAGAAAACAAATCTAAGTGTTTCCTCAGGGAAATTAGAAAATATTACCAATATCTTCATAACTAAGCAAAGGGAAAGGAAATATATTCTACTTGCTAAAAGAGGAAAGTGATATATTCTTATAGATAACTTCAATATATCAGCATTACCTTGTGTTTCTCTTGCCTCTTTAGTTCTCCCAACTTCCTTTCTTCAAAATATTCTTGCTCTTTCATTTGGCTACGATATATTTCTTCAAAATACTTGCCCTCTTGACATTCAACCGAAATATATTTCTTGAAGTACTTGCACTCTTGATACTTAGCTGAAATATGTGGCCTTCTTCATTTGTCCCTTTGTGAAATATCATGGATAATGTTAAGTCATTCAGCTTGCTTGTCACTTGTATACATATCCATGTCCTTCATTTTCTCTTACTTGAGCTTCTCATCATTGGACCTTGAAAGACTTTGATTTCATTCTTCAAGTTCGTATCTTGGATCACATCAAAGCTACAGTTTGGAAAGGATGCCACACCCCGAGGATCAAAGTGATAAGTCCAGTTGTAGAACGCCACGAGAAACCTTGATAAGTTTTACGAGTCTTCTCAAGAACCAAGAAGAGCGAATTCCTCACAAAATTATGTATTGAATAACAAAGAAGTCGAAAATTGGTCCATCCTCAGCCTTGACCTATAAATAGGCCACAATTACAAGATATGCGAAATACTGTATCTCCAGATTGCCTCCTATGTAATAACCAACAAAAATATTCTAACTATTCTTTAGGAAACAATGAAATATTACCCTAATATTATGACTTAGAAAGGTAATATATTACTTAGACATGTAA
Source organism: Lagerstroemia speciosa (assembly GCA_037672795.1). Classification (NCBI taxonomy): domain Eukaryota; kingdom Viridiplantae; phylum Streptophyta; class Magnoliopsida; order Myrtales; family Lythraceae; genus Lagerstroemia; species Lagerstroemia speciosa. The sequence goes on from CM075310.1 coordinate 824,843, forward strand.
TATTCTTCTTCGACCAGAATTATTCAACTTCGATTGGAATCTTCGAGAACCTCAATAATGTTGACATATGTTGCCGGCACACATGGACTTGCTTCAACTTGCTCCATTGAGTTTGCTTGAGTCCAAATTCCCCGAACTAGCCCATTTAGATCTTCTCTAAGCTTCTTGGCCCTGCCCTCGTAATTGGCCCGTTTGGAACTCTAATCGGCTCTCTTACTCCATCTCTTGATTTGCATCATTACGTCTCAAAGGAATGCTGGTGGGACCAATTCAAATGATGGAGGGGCTGATCGGAACATGACCATGCGGGCTATGCAGTAGCAATTTGAACGCTTGAATGTGGTGTTCAATGAGATTCGAGATCGGCTAGATAGGCATGAGGATCGGTTTGAACAACTTCAGCAAGAACCATTGCCTAGGCATCGGAGACCCAACCAGCAGCCACACTTTACTCCAAATGTTCCAAATGACGTCTGTACTGATGGGGTGAGCAATGATGAGGATGAAGTGGCCTCAAATGCTACTTGGAGAAGAGCTAGGGCTGTCAGGCTGGAAAGGCCAAGGGTTGTTCAAAGGCAACACCGAGAAAGGGAAATGGTAGATCGTAACATGGGAACCATCAAGCTATTCATTCCCCCATTTCAAGGTAAAAGTGACCCTGATGTTTATATTGTCACAACTACTCGGAGGAGAAGAAGGTTGAGCTGGTATTTGATTGTCACAACTACTCGGAGGAGAAAAAGGTGAAGCTTGCTGCGGTGGCCTTAATGACTATGCCATCATATGGTGGGATCAGTTGACCTTAAGTAGGCGCCAGAACCACGAGCCCCCCATTGACAATTGGGAGGACATGAAGGCTGTCATGAGAAGAAGGTTTGTCCCATCTCACCATTATCGAGACTTACATTTGAAATTGCAACGTCTCAGGCAGGGCTCCATGAGTGTGGAAGAGTACAACAAGGAGATGGAGATAGCCTTGATCCGGGCTAACATTGAGGAGGACCGAGAAGCGACCTTGGCTTGGTTCATTTGCGGTCTTAACCGGGAGATTGCCAACATTGTTGAGTTGCATCATTATGTGGAGCTTGAAGATATGGTACACATGGCAATGAAAGTTGAGAGACAACTCAAGAAAGGAGTGTGATCATCTTCCAAGCACGACGCTTTGAGCTCATTGTCTTGGAAGCAGAAGTGAGGATCATCAAGAAAGCCAAATCAGAAGGCTGTTTCAAAATCCAAGGGAGAGACGAATGTCGCCGAGATCCAACCTAACAACAAGTATAAGTGTAACTCATCTTTCCAAACTCAAAGAAATCGTGATATCAAATGCTTTCATTTTTTGGGATCAAGTCATATTACTTAACAATGCCCAAACAAGTGGGCAATGATCATGTTGGACAATGGGGAGATCGAAACTGAAGAGGAAGATGAAGGAAACGAGCCCATTCCATCGGATGAAGATGCTAGTGATGTTGAGCTTGCTGTTGATGACCAAGCTCTAGTTGTACTGAGAGCTCTCCATGTTCAAGCCAAAGAAGAAGATGATGGGATGGAAAGGGAGAACATCTTCTACACCCATTGCCACGTGAAAGATCGGGTATGTGGTTTGATTATTGATGGGGGCAGCTGTGTTAATGTGGCAAGCAAATTAAGGGTGGACAAACTTGGCCTACCTACTCTAAAGCATCCAAGGCCGTATAGACTCCAATGGCTCAATGATTGCGGTGAGATGAAGGTAACCAAGCAAGTTCTTGTCTCATTTACAATTGGAAGGGACACCGGTGAGATTTTGTGTGATGTTGTTCCCATGCATGCAAGCAAGCCATCTGCTTCTTGGAGGGCCATGGCAATTTGACAGACGGACAATACATGATGGACACAAGAACTATTATAGCTTCAACAAGGATGGTAAGAATATTACACTTGCACCATTGACACCTCATCAAGTGTTTGAGGAACACTCCAAACCAAGAAATCTGTTGCATCAAAAGGCAAGAGTGTGGCTGAGATACAAAAGGAAAATGAGAGTGAAAATGAGAAAACAGATGGTGGGTTGAGAATGAAAAAAGAGAGTGAAAAAAAAAAGAAAGGACAGAGTTCAGCCATGGAAAAGAAAGAAGAAAGGAAAATGAGTTTTTATGCAAAAGAAAGAGAGGTCAAAAGTGCTTTTAATTCTGATAGACCGATGATCTTGTTATTATACAAGGAGGTCTATCTCTCTTTTGCTGACCATAATTGATGTGATACTCAAGGGGTGGCCCGATTCTCACGGCGTAGGTTGAAAATGGGAAAAGGAATTGGTTCGAAACCAAGCGGGTGCAAATAGCCAACCAATGGAAGGGATCGTGACTTGCTACTTAGGCCACTCGCCTAACCACGAACACAGAACCAATCCACACAACGACTCACCTGGGTTGAGGCATGAATTGGGGCTTTGGGAAACTTGGATCACCAAACTAAATTATTAGTTCGACAAAAGCAAGATTTCACAAGAGCAAAACAGAGGTTTACCTCACAAAGATGAACACACCTTCAATTTGATATTCTAATTCAAAACTAATCCGTCCATACATGAGCAGAGAAGACCATATATATGGCCAAAATAATATTCTTTCTATAATTTAAATATGGAAACTTAAATATATAGATAACTAAGCTAATCTGCCAATATATTCTTCCTTTATTTGTGGATGCTTCATTATGGACGAATTTTCTATCTTTAGGCAGAATATTCCTTCCTCCCTTATTGATTGTGATGGGCTTGGGCTGCATCATGGGCTGACACCTCCGATGTTCGGGCCTCAACAAATAAGATTAAAGTTTCTTGTCGCTTGCTAGCTTGAACTTTAGCTTTTTGGGCTATCAACCCATTTGTTAGAGCTCCAATAGCATCTTGCCATTTCTTTAGTCTGCCTCCTGTCATTGGGCCTCCTCCATCCAGGATCAAGTCCCTCTCGATATGGGTAGGGTCATGTTTGGCAACCTTGTCTGCATCATTCTCCCCTTCATGAAAAGGAGTTGTCCTCGACTCTGCAAGGTCTGTATCAAGGAAAGGGGATAGATTAGCGACATTAAAAGTAGCACTTACCCCATACTCACCTGGTAAGTCAATCTTATATGCATTGGCATTGATCCTTTCAAGAACCTGGAAGGGTCCATCTCCCCTTGGCATAAGCTTGGACTTCCGTTTTTCTAGAAATCTCTCTTTCCTAAGGTGCACCCAGACTAAGTCTCCTGGTTCGAAAATGACTTTCTTCCGACCCTTGTTTGCACGTTCTATATATTGTTGATTCATCCTTTCAATATTGAATTTTGCCTTCTCATGGATTTGCTTTGCAAACTCAGCTCTTTTTGCTCCATCCATGCTAACTTTTTCCTGTACAAGCAATGGAATCAAATCAATTGGTGCTAAGGGATTAAATCCATAGACAATTTCAAAGGGAGAATATTTTGTGGTGGAATGAATGGCCCTGTTATATGCGAACTCAGCATGAGGTAGACATTCTTCCCAGTTCTTCCCAATTCTTCAAATTCTTCTTCACTAGAGTCCGAAGTAGAGTAGATAATGTCCTATTCACGACTTCAGTTTGCCCATCGGTTTGCGGATGACATGTAGTTGAAAATAGTAACTTGGTTCCAATCTTTCCCCATAAGGTCTTCCAAAAATAGCTAAGGAACTTAGCATCCCGGTCGGAAACTATAGTCCTCGGCATCCCATGAAGTCGTACGATTTCCCTAAAAAACAAGGAAGCAATATAAGATGCATCATCAATTTTGCAACATGCAATAAAATGTGTCATCTTAGAAAATCGGTCTACAATAACAAATATAGAATCCATACCTCTTTGAGACCTTGGTAAACCTAAAATAAAGTCCATAGAAATATCTTCCCAAGGCACAGTAGGAACAGGAAGAGGGGTGTATAAACCATGTGGATTAAGCTTGGATTTAGCTTTAAGACATGTAATGCATTTTCCCACAAAGTTCTCAACATCTCTTCTCATCTTAGGCCAATAAAAATGTTCACTCAATATGCTTAAAGTTTTAGCAATGCCAAAATGTCCCAGTAGGCCACCAGAATGTGCTTCGTTAATCAATAACATGCATATGGAACAATTGGGAATACAAAGTTTATCTACCCGAAATAGAAATCCATCATGCAAGAAAAATTTCTCCCATCCACAATCAGATCTGCAATTGCCATAACTCTCAGAAAAATCCACATCACCAACATACAATTCCTTCATGAACTCAAATCCAAGAATTTTAGCATCTAAGGTAGAGATAAGAACATACCTTCGGGAAAGTGCATCAGCAACTATGTTATCCTTACCTTTCTTGTGCTTGATCACATAAGGGAATGAATCAATGAATTCGATCCATTTGGCATGCCTTCGATTAAGCTTATTTTGTCCTTTAAGATGCTTTAAAACCTCATGATCAGAATATATAACAAATTCTTTTGGCCATAAGTAGTGCTACCAATGTCTCCAAAACTCTAACTAAGGCATACAATTCTTTATCATATGTAGAATAGTTAAGAGTTGGACCATTTAATCTTTCACTAAAATAAGCAATAGACTTACCTTCTTGCATGAGAACTCCACCGATACCAATTCCACTTGCATCACATTCCACTTCAAAAAAGTCTTACCAAAGTTAGGGAGGGCAAGGACAGGTGCATGTGTAAGTTTCTCGTTAATAAGCTAGAAGGCCCTTTCTTGTGCTTCTCCCCACTTGATGGACACGTTCTTCTTGGTTAACTCGTTCAATGGGGCTGCTATGGTGCTGAAATCTTTCACGAACCTCCTGTAGAAGCTCACTAACCCATGGAAACTTCGCACTTGCCCAATGGTAGCAGGAGTTGGCCATTCTTTGATTGCCTTGACCTTTTCTTCATCTACTTCAATTCCCTCACCACTCACAACAAAGCCGAGAAAAATAACTTTGTTAGTGCAAAAATCACATTTCATCAAATTTCCAAAAAATTTCTCCTTCCTTAACGTCGCTAGGACTTGTCTAAGATGATCCACATGTTCTTGTAAAGTCCTACTTTATATAAGGATATCATCAAAATAAACTACCCCAAATTTTCCAATATAGGCACGTAAGACAGGATTCATTAACCTCATAAATGTGCTAGATGCATTTGTTAGACGAAAGGGCATTACTAAGCATTCATAAAGTCCATGTTTAGTCTTAAATGATGTTTTCCATTCATCTCCTTCTTTCATTCTAATCTGGTGGTAGCCACTCTTCAGGTCAATTTTTTGAAAAGATGGTTTAGCCATTCAGTTCATCAAGCATATCATCTAGCCTAGGAATAGGGTGTCGATATCTTACCGTTACGTTATTGATGGCCCGACAATCAACACACATCCTCCATGTGCCGTCCTTCTTAGGCACGAGCAAAACTGGTACTGCACAAGGACTAAGACTTTCCCTCACATACCCCTTGTCCATCAGCTTGTGGACTTGTCGTTGGATCTCCTTCGTCTCTTCAGGGTTGGTGCGGTATGCAGGACGATTAGGTATGGATGCACTGGGAATGAAGTCGATCTGATGGTCGATCCCTCTTAGCGGTGGTAAACCTGGTGGTACTTCTTTGGGAAACACATCCTCGAATTCCTGCAAGAGAGATACAACAACACTTGGCAAGGTAGGGATTGCGTTGTTAGTAGCAAACATTGCCTCTTTGTACACAAGTACTAAGAGGTTCTGTTGAGATAAAAGAGCTCGCTTAACCTCACTTTTTCTTGCCACTAATATTGTTTTCTCATTTTTCCTCTCAATCTCATTTTTGTTGCTCATATTCTTTTCATCTTTTTCTCTTTTTCCGCTCGATTGCTCTCTTTCTTTTCTCTCTTCACTCTGTTTTTCCTCTCAACTCGCTCCTTTCTTTTCTCGTTTTATTTGATCTTCCAATATTTGCTTTGGAGACAATGGAAGAAGGGTTATGGGTTCCCCTCGTAGTACAAAAGAATAACAGTTTAGGAAACCATCATGAGTAACACGCCTATCAAACTGCCATGGCCTACCAAGCAAAAGATGACATGCCTTCATAGGAACAACATCACATAGAATCTCATCTTTATACTTTCCTATGCTAAACAACACCTTAACTTGTTTTGTTACCTTCAGCTCACCACAATCATTGAGCCATTGTAGTTTGTATGGTCTGCGATGCCTGAAGGTTGGAATCCCCAGCTTCTCCACTAGCTCGGTGCTGGCAACGTTGTTGCAACTTCCTTCATCGATGATGACACTACACACCTTACCTTGAACTTGGCATCGTGTATGGAATAGGTTTTCTTGTTGATCATCCTTTTCCTCGACCATTTGAGCACTGAGTATCCTTCGAGCTACCAGGAGCTTCCCTTCTTCTGCTTGGTCTTCGTCATCGTTTAATGGTGGTTCCTCCTCGGATGCTTCTTCCTCGATCTCCCAATCACCATGCTGATTGATAATCATGGTGCGCTTGTTAGGGCACTCGCTTGAAATGTGTCCTCTTCCATGGCACTTGAAGCATCTAATGTCATGATTTTTCAAACTCCATTCAGCTGGAGCTTTCCTTGAAGGGAAAGTCGATTTCTCTCCTTTCTTCGTATCAGACTCTTTGCTTCCTGATGTAAAGGAGAGCTCTCTTTTTGGGTTACTCTTCCACGAACTAGATATGGTAAACTTGTCATTTCTCCTCAGCAAATTCCTTCTCTTGAGCTGTTGCTCCACCTTGATGACTTGGTGCACCATATCTTGAAGTTGCACGTAGTGTTGCATCTCGACAATGTCGGCAATATCCCAATTGAGACCATGCAGAAACCGAGCCATGGTTGCTTCCCTATCTTCCTCCACATTGGCTCGGATCAGTGCGATCTCCATTTCCTTGTGGTACTCATCAACACTCTTGGAACCTTGTGTGAGGCGTTGGAGCTTATTATGAAGCTCTCTATGGAAATGAGATGGAATGAAATGCCTCCTCATTACTGCCTTCATTTCTTCCCATGTGATAATACGATGTTCGCCATGTCTCATCCTTTCCCTTCGTATCTGGTCCCACCAAATAAGAGCATAATTAGTAAACTCAGGAGCAGCAAGTTTTACTTTCTTACCCTCAGTTGTGGCACCCAAAGATTTGCTCGACTCGCATCTCCCATTCTAAAAATGCCTCAAGATCACTCTTTCCTTGGAAAGAAGGAAGCTTGATTTTGATCCCTCCAAAGTCTTCTTCTCCATTTCTGGGTATCCTCAGTCCTCCCCTAGACCGGTTTCATGGCCTCCTTTGTGGCTGGAAGTCATCACGCTCGTCTTCATCCCAGCTCTCCAGATCCTCAACTTCTCCCACGGGGTAGGGTCGTGGGGCTCGAGTTTGCCTCCGGGGGTTGGGATGGTTCTGCTCGCTGCCTGACCCTCCACTCGATCCAATCGATCATGGATTCCCTCCAACTTCCGATCAAGCAGTCTTTCAAAATAATTCACCAAAGCCTGCATTTGGAAGGGTGCTAGGCCTTGTTGTTGAGCATCTTCCCTCTTATTGCCTTCATCGGAACTACCAGTTGCCTTCGTGCGATCTGTTATGTTAAAAGTTTGTATGGACCTCACCAAATAAAAATCTCACCACACTCAGAATGTTTCACTCGTTTCTTACCTCGTGTTTCACTCCACTCTTGATGAGCTCACTTTCACACACAAAAAAAGAAAAAATCACTCAAATCTCTTCCTAAGCTCTTATGTAATCTAGCCTTGTCTCGGTGATTCAAATATGGCCAATTCTCAGCTCTACCAGATAAGTGATGGTGGGTGATCCCGTAAACATGTAGACAAAGGACTTTTTTTTTTCCAAAGAAGATCACAGTTTGATAGCTAAAAGGGATTGAGATTTCAATGGATACGGAATTTTTTTTTCAAAGGGAACAGAAATAACAATAATGGATGAATAGACTTGAAAGAAATTGTAATAGAGATGCAATTGCAATTTGCAAATATAAGGAGATCAAACTTAAAGAAGAACAACCTCTTTTTTTTTTCGTTTCCTTTTTTTTGCAGAATTCTTTTTTTCCTTCTTCCTTTGCAGACTTCTTTTTTTTGTTTTTTTAATTTTTTTTTACTATCAAATAAACTGAATGACATAATGACAAGAACAATGACGGAATGACGATATACTGAAGGATAGATAACCTACCGTGTAAACCTTGAGCTCTGATACCAGATGATGTGATACTCAAGGGGTGGCCCGATTCTCATGACATAGGTTGAAAAGGGGAAAGGAGTTGGTTCGAAACCAAGCGGGTGCAAATAGCCAACCAACGAAAGGGATCGTGACCTGCTACTTAGATCACTCGCCTAACCACGAACACAAAACCAATCCACACAGCGACTCACCTAGGTCGAGGCACGAATTGGGGGCTTTGGGAAACTTGGATCACCAAACTAAATTATTAGTTCGACAAAAGCAAGATTTCACAAGAGCGAAAGAGAGATTTACCTCACAAAGATGAATACACCTTCAATTCGATATTCTAATTCAAAACTAATCCGTCCATACATGAGCAGAGAAGACCATATATATGGCCAAAATAATATTCTTTCTATAATTTAAATATGGAAACTTAAATATATAGATAACTAAGCTGATCTGCCCATATATTCTTCCTTTATTTGTGGATTCTTCATTATGGACGAATTTTCTATCTTTAGGCAGAATATTCCTTCCTCCCTTATTGAGTGTGATGGGCTTGGGCTGCATCATGGGCTGACACCTCCGATGTTCGGGCCTCAACAAATAAGATTAAAGTCTCTTGTCGCTTGCTAGCTTGAATTTTAGCTTCTTGGGCTATCAACCCATTTATTAGAGCTCCAATAGCATCTTGCTATTTCTTTAGTTTGCCTCTTGTCATTGGGCCTCCTCCATCCAGGATCAAGTCCCTCTCAATATGAGTAGGGTCATGTTTGGCAACCTTGTCTGCATCAATAATACTTCTTTGCCTAGTGCTGTAATGTCTCTTTTATAGGACTTCAAGTATGTTTTTGATGCGAACCTTACCAAGACGTGGCAAAACCTGATAACAATATATGGAAGAGAACCCCGATATCTGCAAAGAACAAGTTTCGAAGGCAAGCTTTGGCTCGCTACCTAGCGAGATAGGAACCAAAGCTACGGTTTGACGCCACACCCCGAGGATCGAAGTGATAAGTTCGATTGTAGAATGCCACAAGAAACCTTGATAAACTCTACAAGTCTTCTCAAGAACCAGGAAGAGCAAATTCCTCGCAGATTTATGTATTGAATAACAAAAGAAGTCTGAAATTCGTCCATCCTCAACCTTGACCTATAAATAGGCCACAATTACAAGATATGTGAAACATTGTATCTCTAGATTGCCTCCTATGTAATAGGCAACAAAAAATATTCTAACTATTCTTTAGGAAACAATGAAATATTACCCTAATATTCTGACTTAGAAAGGTAATATATTACTTAGACATATAATATTTCTCTTTGACCAGAATTATTCAACTTTGACTAGAATTTTCGAGAACTTTAGTAATGTTGACATATGTTGCTGCCACACGTGGACTTGCTTCAGCATGCTCCATTGAGTTCGCTTAGGTCCAAATTCCCCTAACCAGCTCGTTCAGATTTTCTCTAAGCTTTTTGGCCCGTGCCCTCGTAATTGGCCCATTTGGAACTTTAATCGGATCTCTTGCACCATACTCTTGATTTGCATCATTCTCCCCCTCTTTTGAAGGATTTGTCCTCAAATCTTCATCTGCATCAAACAGAGATAGATCAGAGATATTAAAACTTGCATTGACACCATACTCACCTGGTAAATCCAACTTGTAGGCATTGTCATTTATTCGCTCTAGCACTTGGAAAGGTCCGTCACCCCTTGGAAGGAGTTTCGAACGTCATCTTTCAAGAAACCATTCCTTCCTCATGTGCAACCACACCTAATCTCCAGGTTCAAATACCACTTGTTTATGCCCCTTATTTGCTTGTTTGATATATTGCTCAATCCTCCTTTCTATGTTCAAGCGTGCCTTCTCATGGATTTACTTTGCAAATTTAGCTTTCTTCTTTCCATCTAAGTTAGCACATTCAGTCAAAGGTAAAGGAGACAAATCCAAGGGGTGTTAGTGGATTAAAACCATAAACAATCTCAATTGGTAAAAACTTTGTTGCAGAATGAATGCTTCTATTGTAAGCAAATTCTACATGTGGCAAACAATCTTCCCGCGATTTCAAATTCTTCCTAATAATAGCACGTAACAAAGTAGATAAAATCCTATTCACTACTTCAGTTTGACCATCAGTTTGTGGGTGACAAGTTGTAGAGTACAATAATTTGGTACCTAACCTTCCCTACAATGTCTTCCAAAAGTAACTCAAGAATTTTGTATCTCTATTAGAAACAATGCTGCTAGACATGCCATGCAACCTAACAACCTCCTTGAAAAATAGATCAGCTATATGAGATGCATCATCAGTCTTACGACATGCAATGAAATGTGCCATTTTAGAGAATCTATCAACAACCACAAAGATTGAGTCTCTCCCCCTCTTAGACCTAGGTAACCCTAAAACAAAGTCCATGGAAATGTCAACCCAAGGCTCACTAGGAATAGGCAATGGCGTATATAATCCATGTGGCTGTAACTTAGATTTAGGTTGTCTACATGTAATGCACTTTTCACAAATTCTCTCAACATCCCGTTTCATATGAGGCAAAAAAAAAAAAAAAACGATCATGCAACATAGCCAATGTTTTAGCTACCCCAAAATAACCCATCAAACCTTCACCATGTGCTTTCCCAACTAGTAACTTACGCAAAGAAGAATGGGGAACGCAAAGCTTATTTTCTCAAAATAGAAACCCATCAAGCAAGTAATATTTTTCGTAAGATCTTTGTGTGCGAGCACATCACCGAAATCAGAATCTAATGCATACAATTCCTTAATGTACTCCAATCCAAGTAACTTAGCATCAAGTGTGGAAAGTATAGCATACCTTCGAGATAGTGCATCCGCAACTATATTTTCCTTACCTTGCTTATATTTGATGACATATGGAAATGTCTCGATGAACTCCCCCCACTTAGCATGGCATTTGTTCAGCTTGTGCTGCCCCTTCAAGTGCTTCAACAATTCGTGATCTGTTGGATCACAAATTCTTTTGGTCAAAGGTAATGTTGCCAAGTTCTTAATGTCCGAACCAATGCATACATCTCCTTATTGTATGTGGGATAGTTTAGGGCTGCTCCACTTAGCTTTTCGCTGAAGTGTGCGATTGGTCTTCCTTCCTACATTAAAACTCCACCAACTCCTATACCTGAAGCATCACACTCAATTTCAAAAGTTTTAGTAAAGTTAGGTAAAGTAAGTAAAGGTGCATTTGTTAACTTCTCCTTAATCACTTTGAATGCCTTTTCCTGTTCCTCTCCCCACCTAAATGGAGCATTCTTCTTGATCACTTCAGTTAAAGTGGTGGCAAAACTACTAAAATTCTGAACAAAACGTCGATAAAAACTAGCTCACCCATGGAAACTTCTTACTTGACCAATAGTTGTAGGAGTAGGCCAATCTTGAATTGCATTCAAATTTTCATGGTCAACTTGAATACCTTTGGCACTCACAACAAATCCAAGAAACACAAGCTTATCCGTGCAAAAGATACACTTCTTCAGATTTGCAAATAGCTTTTCCTTTCTTATAACATCTAAAATAAGTTTTAAATGTTTTACATGGTCATTCAAGTTTTTGCTATAAATCAGAATATCATCAAAGTAGACAACCACAAATTGTCCAATATAAGCACGCAAAACATGGTTCATAAGTGATACCGGGACAGTATGATAATAGAAAACGATAGCACTTCAAACTCAAAGGATACAGAGAACACCACCTTAGAGAATGAAAGTGTGAGATGAAATACACTCTTAAAGATATAGATGCCACCACTCTAAGAATATATAGCCAAAAACACCACCTTAAAGGGCCACACCAAGGATACATAATGTTCACCACTCTTGGAAATCCAAGAGATACAGAACTTTTAAGAGAAAGCACAAAGCAATCTGAAATTGGATTGAATAAACTGAAGTGTAGTACAATGTGATTGCTCTTGGTATTTATAAGACTCCTAGTACTAAAAAATAGGAAAATATATCCTGAAGATATTATAAGTATATCCTGAAGATATTGCAAATATATTCTAAAGATATTGCAAATATATTATAAAGATATTAGATAGATATAGGAAAGATTCTATTCTGTCTTCCTAAATATCGAAATATTCTATCACGACCCGAATCAAGCCGTGACTTGATTTGATCGATCAAATAAGGTTGTGTCAGCATGTAACTCATTTAAAACACTGTAGTGCACCGAATCAACCCTATTCCTTTCATGCCCGATTAAAACAACTCGTACTTGATCATTCAGAGCAAACTATACTATAAGAAACTCAATTGTTATTACAACTCTTTTACTTACATTTACATGTGTACAAGACTTGAAATTAAGTCCATATTCATGTTCGACATCCTATGTAGACCCTTGAAGCGACTTATCCAAAAGGATCACCATGGCTGATGTCACAGGGCCGAAACTCACACCGAATTTTTCCGCTCTGTGATGGTGCTAAGCGACCACAGCGCCCTTAGCCAACCAAGCCAACACACGAATCAAGATCGATCAATCGAGGTTAAGCAACAATGATCAGAAACGAGCAACACGAGTAAGGGAAATCATAACTCTTCCATTCACAAAACTGGATACACGAGTCTGAAATAAAACCCTTACACAAGCACTCCCAAATCCCGTGATACAAGAGCACTCACTTGAACAAGAGAATTCCCACTCTGTTCTTCACTCTCACTGAGTGTTGTCTGCCTTCTGCCTATGGCCGAATTCAGACTATTACACAGGGACCCGAAATTATCTACCAATCACAGACAAGCACAACTGCCAGAGAAGTTACAAGACACATAGAACTGCCAGGTAACTGCTTCGGGATTGGACAACTGCCTGGTCAACGGTCAACGCCACTTCGGTCAACGAGTCAACGCCATCCCATGGTCCGCACCATCATGGTCCATCGGGTCCACCTGAGTGCCACCCACACTCAGTTGGGTCACATGCACCGAGCATGTGCCCATGGTTTAGCCACCATCGCTTGGTATGCTGCTAGCACGTGGTCACGTAGCTAGCAGCGTGTTGCCCATCGTCGCTGCGTGGTAGCGTGCTGCTACCGCTAGCACGCCACGGTATCCGCCACGGTATCCCGCTACAGGGTCGCTAGCGACGTAGCGTGCTGCTAGCACTAGCACGCTACGGTATCCGCCACAGCATCCCGCCACGCTACAGCATCCGCTACGGTATCCCGCCACGCTACGGTATCCGCTACGGTATCCCGCCACGCTACGGTATCCGCCACGGTATCCCGCCACGCTACGGTACCCGCCACGGTATCCCGCCACGAGGTCACCAGCATGGTAGCGTGCCCCTTGCGCTAGCACGCTACTGTGTCCGCCACGAGGCTTGCTCGAGCACTGATCGAGCACCTGATCGAACATAGCCAAGTCGTCAGTAGATCAATAATCGAGCAACATACCGAACACCTGACCGAGCAACACCGCCATGAATTCCAGCCGTGGATCGTGACACCCAATGATCCTCTGATCGAGCATCCCGCTACGTGATCGATCCCGATCGATCACCGTGACGATCATCCATCGCCACACGGTACCACGCTCGTGCCGTTGCGCACACGAGCATCCCAGCACGCTACCGTGGATGTGCATCCACACCCCACGCCTTGGTACCGAGGGAGGCTGCCACCACATACCCCCCTAAAGAGCTTATTTTAAGTTCTTGCCTTTCGTAGCAGGTGATATTGCTGCCAGGGAATTTTACACCACATTCCCGTCGCTGGAACTCGTAGCGCCGCCACACGCCTGAACCACAGTTTTCCCTCTTAGCATGGCTGGAATGCTACTGAGGGACTTAGCATCCCAGCCGGATATCGATGTCGGAGCATTAAGGGGCTAACAAACCACCCCCACTAGAAGAAGCCGACACCCTCGTCGGAACAGACCGAAGATACTCCTGAATTTTCTCCTCGAACTGCCAAAGCATAGCCTCCTTCTCCCAGCTTGCTTCTGACATAGGCCGACCCTTCCATGAGACCAAATACTCGGTCCTCCGATTCTTCTTGCTGTGACCCAACACTCTGTGGTCCAGCACTCGGTCAACTTCCTTCTCCAATTCCTTCATCACAGTCAGGGGAGCGCGTTTTGGTTTTGAGCGCTCCGGATCATCATCCTCGTGATAAGGCTTAAGGAAACTGACATGGAAGGTAGGATGAATCTTCATCCTCTCAGGCAGTGCCAGCCGATAGGCAACAGCTCCAATCCGCTTCACTATCTTGAATGGACCGTCATACCTCTGGATCAGACCCTTGTGCCATCGTTTGCTAGTCACTTTCTTCCAAATTTGGGGCGTAAGTTTCAGCATCACTTTATCTCCAACCTGAAACTCGAGCGGTCTCCGCCCCTTGTCCGCGTACTTCTTCATACGACGAACTGCTTTTGCAAGGCTGCCTTGGGCTTCCTCAAGCATCTCATGCTTGTTCCTTGCAAACCGGTACGCTGCGGGACTTGTGCCTTCCTTCTTTTGCAGAGCTATCTCGCTAGGGGTCATCGGCTGATAGCCCATAGCGAGCTCAAACGGACTGAAACCCGTGGATGAGGAGCGATGCAAGTTGTAGCAGAACTGTGCAGTGTCCAGCAAGTCAAGCCAGTTCCGTTGACTCGCCGTCACGTAATGCCTCAGATACTCCTCTAACAATTGGTTCATCCTTTCAGTCTGTCCATCCGTCTGCGGGTGGTTGGCTGTTGAGAATTTCAATTATGTTCCCATCAAGTTGAAGAGACGGGTCCAGAATCTCCCAGTGAAATGTGCGTCCCTGTCGCTAATGATATCCATTGGGAGTCCAAACAGCTTCACCACGTTGCGGTAGAACTCATCCGCCGCAATCTCTGCCGTGCAATTCTTTGGTACAGGTCTGAAGACTCCATACTTCGAAAACCTGTCCACCACAACCATTATCGCATCAAATCCTTTCACGTCAGGAAACCCACTTACAAAATCCATCGAAACCGACACCCAAGGTTTCTCTGGTATGGGTAGGGGCTGCAATAGCCCTGCCTCTGCACGCCTCTCCACCTTGTCTTGCTGGCAGACAAGACAAGTCTTCACGAAGAGCTCAATCTCCTCCTCCATCTTTGGCCAGTAATATAAGCGTGACAGCAACGCTAGCATCCTTTCCCGGCCCGGGTGCCCAGCCCACTGTGAATCATGGTGTTCACGCAGCAGCTGAGATCGAAGTCCCCCTCCGCTAGGGACAAACACGCGACCACCCTTCGCGTACAGCAACCCATCCTCCAACCAGTACCGCCTGATGGTACCATCTTGCACCTGTGCCACCAGCTTCTGGTATAGCCTATCCTCCTTCGCCTGATCCTTCAATTTGCTGGCGAAGTCAGATTCAATTTGGTGCAACGCTGCCACAATTTCCACTGCCTTCCTGCTCAGTGCATCCGCCACAAGATTGTGACGACCGGGTCTGTGTTCCCACTCGAAGTGGTACTCTGCCAGGAACTCTTGCCAACGTGCCTGCCTAGGAGACAGCTTCTTTTGTGTCCTGAAGAACGTGTTGGCAACATTATCAGTTTTAACAAGGAATGAGGTTCCAAGCAAATATACCCGCCAGACGCGTAAGCAGTGCACCACTGCCAGCATTTCCTTTTCGTGTGCCGAGTAGCGTTGTTCAGCTGGTTTCAACTTCCAGCTCTCAAATGCCACTGGGTGTCCGTCCTGCACCAACACCCCGCCTACGGCACGATCGGATGCGTCTGTATGGACTTCAAACGGCTTGTCAAAGTCCGGCAACTTCAGAACAGGCTCTGCTACGATCATGGACTTGAGCCCCTCAAAGGCTTCATGACAGGCTTCATCCCAAGTCCATGTGCGGTTTTTCTGCAGCAGGTCGGTCAGCGGGGACACCTTCTTCGAGTATCCCTTAATGAACTTTCGGTAGTAATTGGCCAAGCCAAGGAAACTCCGAAGCTCGCTGACTTTGGTTGGAGCAGGCCACTCCTTGATTGCTTGGACTTTCCGGGGATCCATCCGCACAGTACCACCGCCCACAATGTGGCCAAGGAATTTGATCTCCTTGACACAGAATTCGCATTTTTCTTTCTTCACGAATAGGGTATTCTCCCTAAGGCGCTGGAACACCAACCGCAAGTGCTGCATATGATCCTCAAAGGATCTACTGTACACAACAATGTCATCCAAATACACAACTACGAATTTGTCCAGCATATCATGGAATACATCATTCATCAGATTACAAAAAGTAGCTGGTGCATTGGTCAAGCCGAATGGCATGACCAGAAACTCGTAGGAACCATAACGGGTTACCATTGTTGTTTTTGCCTCATCGCCTTCCGCAATGCGGACTTGCCAGTAACCAGAGCGTAAATCCAGCTTCGTGAAGTATTCTGCCCCGCAGAGACGATCAAATAAATCTGCGATCAGGGGCACTAGATACTTGTTTTTGATGGTCACTTTGTTCAGCCCACGGTAATCTACGCACAGTCGTAGAGATCCATCCTGTTTTCCCTGAAACAAAACAGGAGCACCATAAGGAGCTTTTGAGGGCTGAATCTTCCCCGAGTCCAACAACTCCGTGAGTTGCAATCGCAACTCCTCCAGTTCTTTAGGCGACATTCGGTAGGGAGCCCGGGCAGGAGGCTTCGTGCCCGGCATCAACTCAATCTTGTGATCCACCGCTCGCCTTGGTGGTAAGCCCTTAGGTAAATCTTTGGGCAACACATCCTTGAACTCGTCCAAGAATGCTTCCACCTGCTCTGGAACCCTGGTATCTACATGTTCCTCCGGTTCCACAGCATATATCGCCGCCAGGTAGGTCGGATGACCTTTCTTCCACCCTTTGGCCAACTGCATAGCTGAGACATTCTCAACAGGAATCCTCTCCGACTGGTTCAACTCCTTGAACCCTTGCACGAAACAAGGTTTCTTTGGATCTGCGATCATCAATCCAGATAGATTCGGGTGAACAGCTACATTAGCACGCTCAAAGAAATCATTACCCAATATCACGTCAAAGTCATCCATGGGAATGACCATGACATCCAGAAGTCCCGTCCATTCACCGATCCGAACCCGCACATCCTTTGCCATGCCAAGGATTGGTCGACTCTGGGAATTCACTGCCTTAATGCGGTGATTCTGCTTCTTCACGCTCAATCCCAGAGTGTTCACAACTCGATCAGACACGAAGTTGTGTGTGGCGCCAGTGTCCACCATTGCCACAATCTCCCTGGAGTTCAGTTCCATCGGGACATAGGTCAATCCGCTTCCAGAACGTGTCTTTTTCCCAGCACGCACAGCACCGAGAACCTGCAAAGGGGCCACCTTCGTTCTGTTCCCACCATCATCAGAATCATCTGACTGATTCACCAATGCCGAGAGTTTCTCCTTCTTGGGACAGTCTTGGGCACGATGTGGTCCGTTGCAAATGAAACAGCCAGGGTGCTTCTTTGGATCCTTCCATTTCGTATTGGAACTGGAAGCTTTTTCCTTGCCTTTCTCACCCTTCGATGGCTTCTTTGCCTTATCGGACTTCCCAGTAGGTTTGCCACCCTTCGAGGCTTTGTCTTTCGATTTGCCATCCTTCTTTGACTTGCCATCGTCAGTCTTAGATACCTGCAAATCGATCAACGCATCTGCCTTTGCCATGGCAGTGGGGAGATCCTGCACTCCCTGCCTTCGAAGTTCCAACTGTGCCCACGACTTCAAACCCCTCATGAAGTTAAATAATTTGTCCACTTCGGACATTCCTGTCACGTCCAGCATCAAGGAACTAAATTCCTTAACATAGTCTCGAACCGAACCTGTCTGTTTGAGGTTGCACAGTGCCTCACGAGCAGCCCACGAGGAGTTAGTGGGGAGGAACTGCTCCTTCAATTCCCGCTTCAGAGATGACCAGTCTCTGAGTTGTGGTCGCCCGCCAGATTCCACATCTTGCTCACGGGTCCGCCACCACAGTTTTGCATCCCCCGACAGGTACATGACTGCCATCGAGACTCTCTCGCCTTCAGGAATACGAGCAGCATCAAAGTAGTGCTCGATGTCCCATAAGAAGTTCTCAAGATCCTTGGAACTCCTGGTGCCATTGAAGGCTTTCGGTTCTGGCACCTTCACTTTGGCTCGCGATCCCTTAGGCTCCGCCACACCACTGGCGAGCGCCCGACGTAGGAGAACAACATCCTCCTTCATCTGAGTTACTTCTGCCCGCAACAATGCCAGCACCTCTGCCACTGTTCCATCCGCCGAACCCAGATCACCGAGGGTCGCTTCCAGAGCCGAAACTCGTTCCCTAAGCGCATCCATGCGCAGCATCAATCAGCAATGCCGAACTGTTGCCAAATCCTCAAATCCGCACTGAACCGTGCTCTGATACCAACTGTCACAGGGCCGAAACTCACACCGAATTTTTTCGCTCTGTGATGGTGCTAAGCGACCACAGCGCCCTTAGCCAACCAAGCCAACACACGAATCAAGATCGATAAATCGAGGTTAAGCAACAATGATCAGAAACGAGCAACACGAGTAAGGGAAATCATAACTCTTCCATTCACAAAACTGGATACACGAGTCTGAAATAAAACCCTTACACAAGCACTCCCAAATCCCGTGATACAAGAGCACTCACTTGAACAAGAGAATTCCCACTCTGTTCTTCACTCTCACTGAGTGTTGTCTGCCTTCTGCCTATGGCCGAATTCAGACTATTACACAGGGACCCGAAATTATCTACCAATCACAGACAAGCACAACTGCCAGAGAAGTTACAAGACACATAGAACTGCCAGGTAACTGCTTCGGGATTGGGCAACCGCCTGGTCAACGGTCAACGCCACTTCGGTCAATGAGTCAACGCCATCCCATGGTCCGCACCATCATGGTCCATCGGGTCCACCTGAGTGCCACCCACACTCAATTGGGTCACATGCACCGAGCATGTGCCCATGGTTCAGCCACCATCGCTTGGTATGCTGCTAGCACGTGGTCACGTAGCTAGCAGCGTGTTGCCCATCATCGCTGCGTGGTAGCGTGCTGCTACCGCTAGCACGCCACGGTATCCCGCTACAGGGTCCCTAGCGACGTAGCGTGCTGCTAGCGCTAGCACGCTACGGTATCCGCCACAGCATCCCGCCACGCTACAGCATCCGCTACGGTATCCCGCCACGCTACGGTATCCGCTACGGTATCCCGCCACGCTACGGTATCCACCACAGTATCCCGCCACGCTACGGTACCCGCCACAGTATCCTGCCACGAGGTCACCAGCAGGGTAGCGTGCCCCTTGCGCTAGCACGCTACCGTGTCCGCCACGAGGCTTGCTCGAGCACTGATCGAGCACCTGATCGAACATAGCCAAGTCGTCAGTAGATCAATAATCAAGCAACATACCGAACACCTGACCGAGCAACACCGCCATGAATTCCAGCCGTGGATCGTGACACCCAACGATCCTCTGATCGAGCATCCCGCTACGTGATCGATCATCCATCGCCACACGGTACCACGCTCGTGCCGTTGCGCACACGAGCATCCCAGCACGCTACCGTGGATGTGCGTCCACACCCCACGCCTTGGTACCGAGGGAGGCTGCCACCACATACCCCCCTAAAGAGCTTATTTTAAGTTCTTGCCTTTCGTAGCAGGTGATATTGCTGCCAGGGAATTTTACACCACATTCCCGTCGCTGGAACTCGTAGCGCCGCCACACGCCTGAACCACAGTTTTCCCTCTAGCACATAGCATGGCTGGAATGCTACTGAGGGACTTAGCATCCCAGCCGGATATCGATGTCGGAGCATTAAGGGGCTAACAGCTTACCATTATATGTACCTTCTATCAAAACGAACGACTTCAAAAGCACTTCTAGGTATATCCACAGCTCCTAGTCCCGAACCTCAACTCCTATGCTCTGAGATGTTAAAATCAAAGGGTGAGCTTGCATTGCTCAGTAAGTTGACAATCCATAGTTCAAACATTAAAATCCATTAACTACAATGAAAACTATTTAGCACAATCGTTTCATTTTATAATAGAAGCAACATTCAACCACCAGGAAGTATTCATACTTGTCCATATAGGTCTGCACAGGCAACAATATAACTTGATTATGCAAAATTATATAATTTAGTGGAACCATGAGTGAGTGCAATACTCAACAACTATCTAATGACCTATTAGCTTTGTGGATGCATGCACGTTACCGACTGGCCAGTGGACCCTTCCAGGTAATTGTAAACATTACGTATCGATCAATGGTCCATTCATCCCTTCCGGGATCATATCATCGTGTTCCTTACGGGAACCTTCTGTATCAACTTTCTTATAACATATACCAACTGATCAGTGGCCATTCGTCCCTTCCAAGACATCCCTCTTGAGGGATATTCGTATCATTTGTCCCTTGCAGGATATGCATATGCTTGCATGCTATGTATGCTTCAATCACTTAGGCACTTATATAGCCCGATCGTGTGGCATATTCATGTTGCACATTCCTGTCAATTAAATATATCCCACTCTTATGGGAATCAAAGAAATGTCAGCAATATGCCTCATTCACATAACCATCCAAAATGGATCATCATCTTCAGCAAGCTTAATGGAGCTTAAGCACAGTTCTTAAAAATAATTAAACTTGTCTTATCATGCTAATCCAGCTTATGACCACCTAAGCCATCTCATAAAACTCTGTAATGTAGTAATCGAATGTTACTAATCAAGCTTGGTGATGCGAACCTCGCCAATACCGTGATGAAACCCGATACCAAGTATGATATGAACCTCACCAACTCGCGATGAAACCCGTATTCAACCAAGGTCTCCGGGAAACGTGTCCTTGTCAAGCTCGAAAGGTGGAACCTTAATCCATTACCTATAAAGAGGTAAGAACCTTGGTATAGTGAAGACGCCACAATCAACTATGGAAAGGTTGATTGATAAGTCGGGGATGAACGCCACGGATGACTCCGATAAGTTCGAAGGTTCTAAAAGAACCAGATAAAATAAGAACTCATTCTTATTGATCCATTGTCTGAATGAATGAAAATACAATGTGACCACTTGGGTATTTATAGACTCCTAATAAAAATATAAAAGATGCAAATATATCCTAATAACTATCCTAAAGATACGGCGAATATAATCTAAATATATCTAAAAGATATCTTATGAATATTCATAGGAAACCACAATATTTTCAGAAGATAACAAAAATATATTCTTCTAATATATCTAAATAGATATATTTAGCAGATATAAGCAAATATTTCTCGGTATCTTATTGCTTGTTTTGCTGCACTTGAGATCCTCTTTCCTGTGTAGCTGATATTGACTTCCATTCTTTTTTATCCTTGTCTTGATTCACATCATTCTCCTCCTCTTGAAAGAGATTTGTCCTCAAATTTGAATGTCAGAGTACTCGAGTTGATCTATCTTGATGGGGAAGTCGCTTGGAACACCTCTTTGTCTAAAGCTTAATCATTTTGTTGGCTCAATTTTTTTCTTCTTTTCTCGATCTTTGCACCCTTTTGTCTTTCTCTCTCTTTTTTTCTTTTTTTTGGTGCCTTTTTTTCCTTTCCTCTTTTCTGTTGCTCTTTGTTTCTTGACACTCATCTATCTTTTTATCACACTGTTTCTTTTGCGCACTCTCTCCTTTTTTATCACACTCTTTTTCTTGAGCATTCTTTTAGTTCTCATGAATTTGTGTAATACTCACAGCTTGTTTGACTTCCATAGATGGCCCAGAGCAGATCTTCATTGAGGGGACCTCAACTTGCTAAGAGGTTGATCTTGAAGAACTTGTTACAGCCATGCTTGTGCGCCATTCATCCATGTTTCTTTGGTTCAACCGTCGTTCAACTTTCATGGCATGGAGCAACATATCATTGGGCTCCTCATAGCAATGCATCCCCACAACATCAACAATCTCACAATTTAGTTTGCTTAAGAACCTGTCCTTGGTGGCCTCAATATCCCCCTCCACATTGGCTAGGCTTGTTGCAACCTCCATTTCTTTTTAATCTTCGATAACGCTCTTTGATCCTTGAGTGAGATGTTGCAATTTGTTGTGCAATTCCCAGCGATAGGAACTTGGAAGGAATTGTTGCCTCATTATTGATTTCATCTCGCTCCATGTCTCAATGGG
This sequence comes from Lagerstroemia speciosa, assembly GCA_037672795.1. Classification (NCBI taxonomy): domain Eukaryota; kingdom Viridiplantae; phylum Streptophyta; class Magnoliopsida; order Myrtales; family Lythraceae; genus Lagerstroemia; species Lagerstroemia speciosa. The sequence continues at coordinate 847,162 of CM075310.1, forward strand.
TTGCTCTCCATTCTGTCTCCTACTTGTAATAATCCGATCCCACCAAATAATAGCATAGTCGGAGAATTGAAATGAAGCAAGTTGTACCTTTTTCCTTTCGGAGTAGATATGATGTTTGAAGACCATCTCCATTCCTTCCTCCCACAAAAGATAAGCTTCAGGGTTGTTTTTGCCTTGGAAAGTTGGAAACTTCACTTTTGTGTCACGGAGATCATTGTCCCGCCTTGGTCTTCTCGATTCTTTATCTTCATATGGAAGCTAAAAGCTTTTTCTTTTTGCTTCATTCTCAATTAGATCTATCTTCTTGTGGATTTGTTTGAATTCAGCTCTCACCATCCTCCCAACCTCATCTACATATGCTTGTAGCTGTACTTCTTCAAATACGCTTTCCTCTTGATAGTGTGACATGATGAGAATTCTGCAACAGATATTAGGACCTCACAAGCACTCTCTCATGTATTTCTCTCAAGAAAATGTTCACTCAATTCACTCCTGTTTGCACTCAAATGACTTTTACCCTCTGATAATCTCACCACTCTTGCCTTTTTCCACTCGTATATCCTCTTTCGGTTCTGTTTGAACTAAACAAACTATAATCAGAATGTCCCGCAGCAATCCACCACGACTTCACCAGGATTTGAAAGAAGAGAATAGGGTCAAGTTCCAAAGTAAAAAAAATCAAGCGAAATAAGGGGATTACGGACAAGAGAATGATAGATCAATTGAAAAGAAACAACTTTGAATGAGGAACTTTGATAACTCTATGAATGGCCAAATAAGTCTTGGACTTGCTCAATGTCTCACTTCTTTCACTTTTTTTTCAAGAACACAAACACAAAGAATGATGAAAAAAAAGATAACCTAAAGGATAGATAGAACCTGACTTAGAACGTTGGCTCTGATACCAAATGATGCGAACCTCGCCAACACCGTGATGAAACCCGATACCAAGTATGATATGAACCTCACCAACTCGTGACGAAACCCGTATTTGACTAAGGTCTCCAGGGAACGTGTCCTTGTCAAGCTCAATTGGTGAAACCTTGACCCTTTACCTGTAAAGAGGTAAGAACCTTGGTATGGTGAAGACGCCACAATCAACTATGGAAAGGTTGATTGATAAGTCGGAGATGAACGCCACGGATGACTCCGATAAGTTCCAAGGTTCTAAAAGAACCACATAAAATAAGAACTCATTCTTATTGATCCATTGTCTGAATGAATGAAAATACAATGTGACCACTTGGGTATTTATGGACTCCTAATAAAAATATAAAAGATGCAAATATATCCTAATAACTATCCTAAAGATACGGCGAATATAATCTAAATATATCTAAAAGATATCTTATGAATATTCATAGGAAACCACAATATTTTCAGAAGATAACAAAAATATATTCTTCTAATATATCTAAATAGATATATTTAGCAGATATAAGCAAATATTTCTCGGTATCTTATTGCTTGTTTTGCTGCACTTGAGATCCTCTTTCCTGTGTAGCTGATATTGACTTCCATTCTTTTTTATCCTTGTCTTGATTCACATCATTCTCCTCCTCTTGAAAGAGATTTGTCCTCAAATTTGAATGTCAGAGTACTCGAGTTGATCTATCTTGATGGGGAAGTCGCTTGGAACACCTCTTTGTCTAAAGCTTAATCATTTTGTTGGCTCAATTTTTTTCTTCTTTTCTCGATCTTTGCACCCTTTTGTCTTTCTCTCTCTTTTTTTCTTTTTTTGGTGCCTTTTTTTCCTTTCCTCTTTTCTGTTGCTCTTTGTTTCTTGACACTCATCTATCTTTTTATCACACTGTTTCTTTTGCGCACTCTCTCCTTTTTATCACACTCTTTTTCTTGAGCATTCTTTTAGTTCTCATGAATTTGTGTAATACTCACAGCTTGTTTGACTTCCATAGATGGCCCAGAGCAGATCTTCATTGAGGGGACCTCAACTTGCTAAGAGGTTGATCTTGAAGAACTTGTTACAGCCATGCTTGTGCGCCATTCATCCATGTTTCTTTGGTTCAACCGTCGTTCAACTTTCATGGCATGGAGCAACATATCATTGGGCTCCTCATAGCAATGCATCCCCACAACATCAACAATCTCACAATTTAGTTTGCTTAAGAACCTGTCCTTGGTGGCCTCAATATCCCCCTCCACATTGGCTAGGCTTGTTGCAACCTCCATTTCTTTTTAATCTTCGATAACGCTCTTTGATCCTTGAGTGAGATGTTGCAATTTGTTGTGCAATTCCCAGCGATAGGAACTTGGAAGGAATTGTTGCCTCATTATTGATTTCATCTCGCTCCATGTCTCAATGGGTTGCTCTCCATTCTGTCTCCTACTTGTAATAATCCGATCCCACCAAATAATAGCATAGTCGGAGAATTGAAATGAAGCAAGTTGTACCTTTTTCCTTTCGGAGTAGATATGATGTTTGAAGACCATCTCCATTCCTTCCTCCCACAAAAGATAAGCTTCAGGGTTGTTTTTGCCTTGGAAAGTTGGAAACTTCACTTTTGTGTCACGGAGATCATTGTCCCGCCTTGGTCTTCTCGATTCTTTATCTTCATATGGAAGCTAAAAGCTTTTTCTTTTTGCTTCATTCTCAATTAGATCTATCTTCTTGTGGATTTGTTTGAATTCAGCTCTCACCATCCTCCCAACCTCATCTACATATGCTTGTAGCTGTACTTCTTCAAATACGCTTTCCTCTTGATAGTGTGACATGATGAGAATTCTGCAACAGATATTAGGACCTCACAAGCACTCTCTCATGTATTTCTCTCAAGAAAATGTTCACTCAATTCACTCCTGTTTGCACTCAAATGACTTTTACCCTCTGATAATCTCACCACTCTTGCCTTTTTCCACTCGTATATCCTCTTTCGGTTCTGTTTGAACTAAACAAACTATAATCAGAATGTCCCGCAGCAATCCACCACGACTTCACCAGGATTTGAAAGAAGAGAATAGGGTCAAGTTCCAAAGTAAAAAAAATCAAGCGAAATAAGGGGATTACGGACAAGAGAATGATAGATCAATTGAAAAGAAACAACTTTGAATGAGGAACTTTGATAACTCTATGAATGGCCAAATAAGTCTTGGACTTGCTCAATGTCTCACTTCTTTCACTTTTTTTTCAAGAACACAAACACAAAGAATGATGAAAAAAAAGATAACCTAAAGGATAGATAGAACCTGACTTAGAACGTTGGCTCTGATACCAAATGATGCGAACCTCGCCAACACCGTGATGAAACCCGATACCAAGTATGATATGAACCTCACCAACTCGTGACGAAACCCGTATTTGACTAAGGTCTCCAGGGAACGTGTCCTTGTCAAGCTCAATTGGTGAAACCTTGACCCTTTACCTGTAAAGAGGTAAGAACCTTGGTATGGTGAAGACGCCACAATCAACTATGGAAAGGTTGATTGATAAGTCGGAGATGAACGCCACGGATGACTCCGATAAGTTCCAAGGTTCTAAAAGAACCACATAAAATAAGAACTCATTCTTATTGATCCATTGTCTGAATGAATGAAAATACAATGTGACCACTTGGGTATTTATGGACTCCTAATAAAAATATAAAAGATGCAAATATATCCTAATAACTATCCTAAAGATATAGTGAATATAATTTAAATATATCTAACAGATATGAATATTCATAGGAAACCACAATATTTTCAGAAGATAACAAAAATATATTCTTCTAATTTATCTAAATAGATGCATTTAGCAGATATAAGCAAATATTTCTCGGTATCTTATTGCTCGTTTTGCTGCACTTGAGATCCTCTTTCCTGTGTAGCTGATATTGACTTCCATTCTTGTTATCCTTGTCTTGATTCACATCACTTAGTACTTTCTAGTTACACCAATTAAGCCTTAACACAGCAATAAAGCATACAATATCATACTAATCATGCTTAATTAAACTTAATTATACTCATTAACCTCTAATCACAACAACTTAAACATGGAAGATTAGCAAACATCATCGATCAATTAACTCAATCACACACATTAAAATATTCATCACACCATTCTAATGATGCTGAAAACATGTTTAAATACATCTCTAGAACACCATTGATCCTTCAATCAATAACATTACTGCTATACCAATTCAAAGAAGTAAATCTCGTAACTAACTTATATAAACTAAATACCACCTACTTAAGCTAAGAATGATCTTAGCTAACATCAAAGCTAATGAATATTGATGTTTAAATTGTGGAAAACCAACTTACATGCAAGACTTTCATATATCCTCTTCCACCTGCAATCTCTCTCTCTCTCTCTCTCTCTCTCTCTCTCTCTCTCTCTCTCTCTATTGTTTGCTTCCATGGCTGCAAATGGTGATTAAACTGAGCTATATTTGTCTGAGGAAGGAGAGCTAGCTGAGTTGTAGGACAAGTTTCACCACATCCCTACACAACTCTTTTTGACTTTTTGCTAATTCTTTCCCCAAATAGTTTCTGCCACTTCCCTAAATATATCATTATCCAATTCACAAATTCGTCCAAAGCAGAGTTGGGCTGGAAATGGGCTTCACTTTGGGCCTAAATCCAAATAATTATATCAGACTTCATAGCCCAATCCAAATTCATCATAGGCCTTTAGATGTTTTATGCAATCTTGGCCAATTTGTGTGCCTAATTCAATAATCTAATTCCATTTGATCTTCAGTTATAGTTAAGCTCAAAACAAGATATGTTGCAAGATCAATATGTGTCTAAGCCCAATCTAAGAGATGAATATGTAAAAGAGTATTTAGATCCAATTCAGGTTATAAGATAAGCAATGTAGCTTTTAGATCTAATCTAGGCGCACTAGCAAGCTGGGTTATAAAATGTACCCCTTTTAAATCCATCTAGGCATATTGGTAGTGGGTTATCATATATTCCTGGATATCAACTTGCCATAATATCTAGCTTTCCTATTAAATCCATGCCAGCACAATCTTCTTCGTAGGGCTGATCATTTGCTCCCGCATCAATCTCCCCTTGTTGGAGAAGACTCGTCCTCGAGTTGTCACAATCTTCATTTGGATAGTAAGTTGAGAGATCAGAAATATTAAAAGTATCTGAAACTTCATATTCTTCTGGAAGCTCGACCTTATATGCATTCTTCCCAATACGCTGAAGTATCTTGAATGGCCCATCGGCACTGGGCTTGAGTTTTCCCTCCCAGAAATCTTTCCTTACGAAGATGCGCCCAGACCAAGTCGCCTTCTTTGAACTCGTTATGCTTTCAATGTTTTTTTGCTTGGTCTCAGTACTTCTCGTTTTGCTTCACTATCTTCTCTCGAACCCGCTCATGCACCTTCTTCACTTGTATCACACGTTCTTCAGCTTTAGCACTAGATTGCTTGATTGTAGGGATTGGCACTAGATCCAATGGATTGCAAGGATTTTGTCCATAAACAACTTCAAAAGGACTACATCCTGTAGTCTTTGGAATGATTATAAGCAAATTCAGCTTGAGCCACTACAAGATCCCAATCTCGAACATGCTTCCCAATGAGGGTTCGTAAAAGATTTCCCAAACTTCTATTTACCGCCTCAGTTTGTCCATCCGTTTGAGGATGTCAAGTAGTACTAAACTGAAGACGGGTCCCAACCTTCCTCCAAAGTGTACGCGAAAAGTGACTCATGAATGTGGTATCTCAGTCTGAGGTAATTGTGATGTAGACAAGGTTGCCAAACATGACCCTATCCATATCGAGAGGGACTTGATCCTGGATGGAGGAGACCCAATGACAAGAGGCAGACTAAAGAAATGGCAAGATGCTATTGGAGCTCTAAATGGGTTGATAGCCCAAGAAGCTAAAGTTCAAGCTAGCAAGCAACAAGAGACTTTAATCTTATTTGTTGAGGCCCGAACGTCGGAGGTGTCAGCCCATGATGCAGCCCAAGCCCATCACACTCAATAAGGGAGGAAGGAATATTCTGCCTAAAGATAGAAAATTCATCCATAACAAAGCATCCACAAATAAAGGAAGAATATATGGGCAGATTAGCTTAGTTATCTATATATTTAAGTTTCCATATTTAAATTATAGAAAGAATATTATTTTGGCCATATATATGGTCTTCTCTGCTCATGTATGGACCGATTAGTTTTGAATTAGAATATTGAATTGAAGGTGTGTTCATCTTTGTGAGGTAAATCTCTCTTTTGCTCTTGTGAAATCTTACTTGTGTCGAACTAATAATTTAGTTTGGTGATCCAAATTTCCCAAAGCCCCCAATTCGTGCCTCGACCCAGGTGAGTCGTTGTGTGGATTGGTTCTGTGTTTCGTGGTTAGGTGAGTGGTCTAAGTAGCAGGTCACGATCCCTTCCGTTGGTTGGCTATTTGCACCCGTTTGGTTTCGAACCAACTCCTTTTCCCCTTTTCAACCTACGCCGTGAGAATCAGGCCACCCCTTGAGTATCACATCAAATTGTCTTGGGAATTCCATGAAGTCAAACAATCTCACAACGTATAGGTCAGCAAAAGCAGTCGCATCAAATGACTTGCTGCAAGGAACGGAATGTGCCATCTTAGAAAACCGATCAACAACAACCATGACAGAATCTTTATTCCGTCATGTCTTCAGAAGTCCAAGAACAAAATCCATGCTCACATCTTTCCATGGAGATTGAGGAACTGGTAGTTGTGTATAGAGGTCACTATTCTGACCATGGGATTTGGCAATGTGGCATGTCCTACATCGTTGAATAAAATGGTTCACATCTCTTTCCAATTTTGGCCAATAGAAGTGTTCATGAATTCGTGCCAAAGTCTTGTCTCTTCCAAAATGTCATGCCATTCCACTGCTATGTGCTTCAAATATGATTGCTTCACGTAGGGACCCTCGAGGAATACATAAGCGATTCCCTTTAAATAAGTAATCTTCAATCAACAAGAAATCTTTAAAAGGACCCCTTTGACATTCTGTCCATATGCTGCATCTAACTCGTATTGCTCCTTCACAACTTCCAACCCCGTAACTTCCACTTCCATGGTGGATAGGAGAAAATGTATTTGACTAAGGGCATCAGCCTCCACATTTTGCTTTCCCACTTTGTGCCTTATAGAAAAGGTGAATGTTTGTAAGTATTCCACCCATGCAACATGTCTTCGAATCAGCTTATGTTGGCCATTAAGAAACTTCAGTGCCTCATGATCGGAATATAATACAAATAGTTGTGGCAACAAATACTGACTCCAATGATTCAAGGTGCGTATAGTGACATAGAACTCCTTTTCATAGGTGCAGCACTTCTTGCGAGCATCATTTAACTTCTTGCTATAAAAAGCAACGGGCTTGCCTTCTTGTCTAAGGACGACACCAACTCCCACATTAGAAGCATTACAGTCGACTTCAAATACCTTGTTAAAGTCTGGAAGAGAAAGAATTGGAGCATTTGTAATCTTCTCTTTTATAAGCTCAAAGCTCGCTTCTGCCTCCTTAGTCCACTTGAAACTTCCTCCTCTCAAGCACTCCGTGATGGGTGCCACAATAGTGCTGAAATTCTTGATGAAATGTCGATAAAAAGAAGCAAGCCCATGAAAACTTTGAATATTATGGATTGTTTGAGGAGTGCGCCAACTACAAATAGCTTCAACTTTATCAGGATCCATCTTTACTCCCTCCTTGGGGATAACATAGCCTAAGAGTACCATACTATCTGTCAAGAAGTGACATTTCTTCAAATTTCCAAATAGTTTTTTACCCTTGAGAACTTGGAATACTTGCTGAAGATGTATCAAGTGCTGCTCCTTATCAAGGCTGTAAACAAGGATATCATCAAAATATACAACAACGAACTTGGTTTAAAGACATCATTCATCAGCCGCATGAAGGTGCTCAGCGCATTAGACAAACCAAATGGCATAACCATCCACTCATAGAGTCCATCTCTTGTTTTGAAGGCTGTTTTTCACTCATCTCCAGGTTTCATGCGAATATGGTGATAATCGCTCCTTAGATCAATCTTTGAGAAGATTGTTGCGGCATGAAGTTGATCTAAAAGGTCATCAAGTCGAGGAATAGGAAAACGATAACTGATTGTAATCCTGATGATTGCTCGACTATCAATGCACATTCGCCATGATCCATCCTTCTTAGGTACAAGAAGAGCCGGTACTGCACATGGGCTCTTGCTCTCACGAATCAAGCCTTTAGATAGGAGTTCTTCCACTTGCCTTTGTAATTCTTCATGCTCCTTTGGGCTCATTCTGTAAGCTACCTTGTTGGGGATAATAGATCCTGGAATGAAGTCAATACAATGTTGAATGTCCCTCATGGGAGGAAGGCCATCTGGAATTTTCTCCGGAAAAACATCAGAAAATTCATCAAGCAAGTGACTCATCTCAGGAACCATAAAATTCTTCTCACCATTCTCCTCCAGTACAATTAAAGCATATGTTGAATGTAAGCTCCCAAGAAGCTTCTCGAACTCAGCTTTGCCTATGAGGTTCATGCTTTTCCCCACATTAGCTTTGAGTATGACTTCCAATAATAAAGGGTCTAGGACAATCTTTTGACCATCCTTGACAAAGGTATAAGTGTTTCGATATCCATCATGCTGAGTTCTTCGATCGAATTGCCATGGTCTCCCCAACAATAAATGACAAGCATCCATGGGAGTAACATCACATAAAACTTCATCATGGTACTTCTTGCCAATTGAGAATGAGATAAGACATCTTCTATTCACCTTGAGCTCATGCCCCTCTTCTAACCACTTCAGCTTGTATGGATGCGGATGAGACTCGATTTTCAATTTCAGCTTCTCAACTATCTCATTTGAAACAACATTAGCACAAGCTCCACTATCAATAATAACATTGCAAACCTTGCCATTGGAGCTACACCTAGTGTAAAAGATGTTCTGATGCCAATCTTCATCCTTTTCGTGCATGGCACTCAAACTTCTTCGAGCAACAAGAATTTCCACTTCATCAGCATAGGTAACATCTTCATCAACTTCATGTTCGTCTTCACACATAACCTGATTATCTTCAACATCATCTTCTATCAAGGTAATCACCTTTTGATTTGGGCAATCTGATGCAATATGTCCAAAACCATGACATTTAAAACACTTCCTGGAGTGCATACTTGTAGGGACTATCTGCTTGGAGGTATTATTGCGGTTGCCTTTGTCATCCACCTTGAATGTAGATGGTTTTGCTGCTATAGGAAGCTTCAAAGATGAGGCACTACCCTTGTTGAAGTTCTCGTCTCGAACCGCCATCCTGAAAGCTCCCTTTTTGCCTTCTTTTCGTTATTTTTCTACCTTCAATGCAAGTTTTCTTACATCATTAAAACTCTAATAAGGTTGCAAGGATGCTACATCAGAAATCTCCTCTTTCAATCCACCCAAATATCGTGCAATAGTTTGCTCTTCTGGCTCCGAAATATCACACTTCAACATCAAGTGCTCAAACTCCATTGTGTATTATTCCACGGACTTGTCTAATTGCCTTAGATTGTGGAATTTCAAAAACACATCTTGGCGATAATTCTCAGGTAGGAATCTCCGCTTCAGCTCCCTCTTCATCTTATCCCAAGTTTTGATCTTCTGTCTTCCTTCACAAATCCTTTGCTTCTTGAGATTTTCCCACCATAAGGAAGCATAACCCTTCAATTTAAGGGCAACAATTTTCAGTTTACACTCATCCAGAAGCTCCTTGTAATCAAAGATTCGTTCGATGCAATGAAGCCAATCAAGGAACTCATCCGGCTGGGACCTTCCCTCAAATTCCGGCACATCAATCTTGATCCCAAAATCATGTTTTTTATCTTGTCGATGCTCATGATTAGTAGAAGAGCCAGAATCACTTGAATCAGAATTGAAGCCTTGAAAAGGATTATCATCATACTCACCAGCTTCATACCGGTTTCAATTTTGCCGCAGCCCTTGATTTTCTCTTGTTAGTTCATCAATTTCTTGTCAAAGCTCCTCCATCTCCAGATCACGAGCGCCTTTCACAACATCTTCATTAACACTGCGACCACGAACAGCGTTGCGAACCATGCTCTGATACCACTTGATACCGAGACGGTATGATAATAAAAAATGATAGCACTTCAAACTCAAAGGATACAGAGAACACCACCTTAGAGAATGAAAGTGTGAGATGAAATACACTCTTAGAGATATAGACAAATTTCAGACTTCTTTTGTTATTCAATCCGTAATTTTGTGAGGAATTCGCTCTTCTTGGTTCTTAAGAAGACTCGTAGAACTTATCAAGGTTTCCTATGGCGTTCCACAACCGGACTTATCACTTCAATCCTCGGGGTGTGGCGTCCTTTCCAAACCGTAGCTTTGGTTCCTATCTCGCTAGGTAGCAAGTAAAAGCTCGCCTTCGAAACTTGTTCTTTGCAGATCTTAGGGTTCTCTTCCATATATTGTTGTCGGGTTTTGCCACGTGTTGGTAAGGTTCGCATCAGTTGATATCAAAGTTTTGGTTCTAAGACAGGTTTCATCTATCCTTTTTCATTATTTTATTCTTCGTTCTTCTTGAAATCTATCCTTTCTTTTCTTAGTTCGTTCTTGAGTTTGCATGCATAAAGAAAAAAAAGAAAACAAGAAAAAAAAGAAGAAATAATTCGTACAAAAAAAGAAAGAAAAAAAAGTATCAACAGCAAAAATAAACTGAATTTGTACAGCGAATCCATGAGAAGGCACGCTTGAACATAAAGGAGGACTGAGCAATATGTCAAACAAGTAAAGAAGGGACGTAAACAAGTAGTATTTGAACCTGGAGATTGGGTGTAGTTGCACATGAGAAAGGACTGGTTTCCCGAACAAAGACGTTCGGAACTCCTTCCAAGGGGTGACGTACCTTTTCAAGTGCTGGAGAGAATCAATGACAATGCCTACAAGTTGGATTTATCAGGTGAGTGTGGTGTTAGGGCAAGCTTTAGTGTTTCTGATCTATCTCCATTTGATGCAGATGGTGATTTGAGGACAAATCCTTTAAAAGAGGGGGAGAATGATGCAAATCAAGAGCATGGTGCGAGCGATCCGGTTAGAGTTCCAAACATGCCAATTACGAGGGCATGGACCAAGAAGTTTAGAGAAGATTTCCATGGGCTGGTTTGAGAAATTTGGACTCAAGCAAATTTAATGAAGCATGTTGAAGCAAGTTCGCATGTGCCAACAGCATATGCCAACATGATTAAAGTTTTCGAAGATTCCAGTCAAAGATAAATAATTCTGGTCAAATATTAAATATTACATTTCTAAGTAATATATTACCTTTCTAAGTCAGAATATTAGGGTAATATTTGATTGTTTCCTATAGAGTAGTTAGATTATTTTTGTTGCCTATTACATAGGAGGCAGTCTGAAGATACAATATTTCACATATCTTGTAATCTTGGCCTATTTATAGGTTAGAGCTGAGGTTGGATGAATTTTAAGACTTCTTTGTTGTTCAATACATAATTTCATGAGGAATTTACTCTTCTTGGTTCTTGAGAAGACTCGTAGAACTTATCAAGGTTTCTTGTGGTGTTCTACAACCGGACTTATCACTTCGATCCTCAGGGTGTGGCGTCCTTTGCAAACCGTAGCTTTGGTTCCTATCTCGCTAGATAGCGGGTCAAAGCTCGCCTTCGGAACTTGTTCTTTGCAGATCTTGGGGTTGTCATCCATATATTATTGTCGGGTTTTGCCATATGTTGGTAAGGTTCGATCATCCACCTCTCCTTGGTCTAACTAAATCTTGAATCAGTGTTATATGTTTATGGGCTGAACAAGTGACTGCCTTTGTTTTGACTCGCTTAGTTTCTCAAGAACTTCTTGCAGAAGAACAAAACAATCATAGAAGGAATTTAATTTTTTGAGTGAAACACGAGTGATTGTGTGATATCCAACAGAGTGTAAACACGTAAGGGAGTGAGTGAGGATTTTTCCTTGTTCTTGATATTTCATTGCAGCTCACCATGTCTCAAAGGAATGCTGGCGAGACCGATTCAAATGATGGAGGGGCTGATCGGATCATGACCATGCGAGCTATGTAGCAGCAATTTGAACACATGAATGTGGTGTTCAATGAGATTCGAGATCGGCTGGATAGGCATGAGGATCGGTTTGAACAACTTCAGCAAGAACCATTACGTAAGCATCGGAGACCCAGCCAGCAGTCACACTTTGCTCCAAATGTTCCTGATGACATCTACACTGATGGGGCGAGCAATAATGAGGATGACGTGGCCTCAAATGCTACTTGGAGAAGAGCTAGGGCTGTCAGGCTGGAAAGGCCAAGGCCTGCTCAAAGGCAACACGGAGAAAGAGAAATGGCAGATCGTAACATGGGAACCATCAAGCTGTCCATTCCCCCATTTGAAGGTAAAACTGACCCTAAATGTTTATATTGAATGGGAAAGGAAGGTTGAGCTGGTATTTGATTGTCACAACTACTCGGAGGAGAAGAAGGTGAAGCTTTCTGCAGTGGCCTTTACCGACTATGACATCATATGGTGGGATCAGCTGACCTTGAGTAGGCGCCAGAACCGCGAGCCCCCCATTGACAATTGGGAGGTCATGAAGGTTGTCATGAGAAGAAGGTTTGTCCCATCTCACTATTATCGAGACTTAACTTTGAAATTGCAAGGTCTCTGGCAGGGCTCCATGAGCGTGGAGGAGTACCACAAGGAGATGGAGATAGCCTTGATTGGAGCTAACATTGAGAAGGACCGGGAGGCAACCATGGCTCGGTTCATTTGTGGTCTTAACCATGAGATTGCCAACATCGTTGAGTTGCATCACTATGTGGAACCTCAAGATGTGGTACACATGCCAATGAAAGTTGAGAGACAACTCAAGAAAGGAGTGCGATCATCTTCCAAGCATGACACTTCGAGTTCATCGTCTTGGGAGCAAAAGTGGGGATCATCAACAAAGCCAAATGAGAAGGTTGTTTCAAAATCAAAGGGAGAGACGTAGCCAAGATCCAACCAAACAACAAGGATAAGGGTAACTCATCTTCCCAAACTCAAAGAAATCATGATATCAAATGCTTTCATTGTTTGGGATCAGGTCATATTGCTTCACAATGCCCAAATAAGCAGGCAATGATCATGTTGGACAATGGGGAGATCGAAACTGAAGAGGAAGATGAAGGAAACGGGCCCATTCCATCGAATGAAGATGCTAGTGATGTTGAGCTTGTAGTTGATGGCCAAGATCTAGTTGTATTGAGAGCTCTCCATGTTCAAGCCAAAGAACAAGATGATGGGATGCAAAGCGAGAACATCTTCTACACCCGTTGCCACGTGAAAGATTGGGTATGTGGTTTGATTATTGATGGGGGCAGCTGTGTTAATGTGGCAAGCAAATTAATGGTGGACAAACTTAGCTTGCCTACTCTAAAGCATCCAAGGCCGTATAGACTCCAATGGCTCAACGACTACGGTGAGATGAAGGTAACCAAGCAAGTTCTTGTCTCATTTACAATAGGAAGGTACACAGATGAGGTTTTGTGTGGTGATGTTCCCATGCAAGCAAGCCACCTGCTTCTTGGAAGGCCATGGCAATTTGACAGACGGACCATACATGATGGACACAAGAACCGTTATAGCTTCAACAAGGATGGTCGGAATATTACACTTGCACCATTGACACCTCGTCAAGTGTTTGAGGAATAGCTCCAAATCAAGAAATCTGTTGCAGCAAAAGAAAAGAGTGTGGCTGAGATACAAAAGGAAAATGAGAGAGAAAATGAGAAAAAGATGGTGGGTTGAGAATGAAAAAGGAGAGTGAAAAAAAAGGAAAGGAGAGAGAGTTCAGCCATGAAAAAGAAAGAAGAAAGAAAAATGAATTTTTATGCAAAAGAAAGAGAGATCAAAAGTGCTTTTAATTTTGATAGACCGATGATCTTGTTCTTGTACAAGGAGGTCTATCTCTCTTTTGCTGACCATAACACTTCTTTGCTTAGTGTTGTGATGTCTCTTTTAGAGGACTTCATGGATGTTTTCCCAGAGGAGATACCACCCGGGTTACCGCCAAAAAGAGGGATTGAACATCAGATTGATCACATTCCCAGAGCTTCCATCTGAAACCAACCAGCCTATCGAAGTAGTCCAGAAGAAACCAAGGAGCTTCAAAGACAAGTTGATGAACTATTGACCAAAGGGCATGTCCATGAAAGCATGAGTCCCTGTGCTGTACCTGTGTTGTTGGTTCCAAAGAAGGATGGGACTTGGAGAATGTGTGTGGATTGTCGGGTTGTGAACAAGATAACGGTAACATATCGTCATCCTATTCCTCGATTAGATCACATGTTGAATGAATTGCATGGTTCCACTTTTTCTAAAACTAATTTGAAGAGTGGATACCACCAAATTTGAATTAAGGAAGGGGATGAATGGAAAACAGCTTTCAAGACAAAACATGGTTTATATGAGTGGTTAGTGATGCCATTTGGATTAACTAATGCTCCTAGCATGATGCGAACCTCGCCAACACCGTGATGAAACCCGATATCAAGTATTATATGAACCTTACCAACTCGTGACGAAACCCGTATCCAACTAAAGTCTCCAGGAAGCGTGTCCTTATCAAGCTCTAAAAGGTGGAACCTTGACCCATTACCTATAAAGAGGTAAGAACCTTGGTATGGTGAAGACGCCACAATCAAATATGGAAGGGTTGATTGATAAGTCAGGGATGAACGCCACGGAATTCTCCGATAAGTTCGAATAGTTCTTCAAAGAACCAAAGAGAATAAAATCTCACACTTTTATTAATGAATTAACTGATCCCCAATTCGTCCAAAGCTAAGCACCAGCCTTTAAATAGGCCAAAGTGCAATATTACATGAAAAATAACCTTCCTGAATGAATCTCATAGCATAGGAAACTAATTGGAAAACAAATCTAAGCGTTATCCCAGAGAAATTACAAAATATTACCAATATTTTCTGAACTAAATAAAGGGGAAGGTAATATATTTTACTTGCTAAAAGAGGAAAGTGATATATTCTTGCAGATAACTTCAATATATCAGCATTGACTTGTACTTCTCCTGCCTCTTTAGTTCTCTCAAGTGCCCTTCTTGAAAATATTCTTTCTCTTTACATCTGGCTGATATATATTTCTTCAAAATACTTGTCCTCTTGTCAATAAGTCAAAATATATTTCTTGAAGCACTTGCACTCCTGATGTTTAGTCGTCACTTGTATGCATATCCATGTCATCCATTTCGTCTCACTTAAGCTTCTTGTCATTAGTCCTTGAAAGACTTTGATTTCATTCTTTGAGCTCGTATTTGGGATCACATCATAGCACATTTATGCGTATCATGAATCAAGTATTGCATGCATTCATTGGGAAATTTGTTGTTGTTTATTTTGATTATATCATGATTTATAGCAAGAGTTTGCATGACCTTATTGATCATTTGAGTTGTGTGTTAGAAGCTGTGAGGCGTGAAAATTTGTATGCCAACCTTAAGAAATTCAGCTTTTGTGTAGATAGGGTTGTTTTTCTTTGGTTTGTTGTTAGTTCCAGGGGAGTGGAAGTTGATGAGGAGAAGGTGAAAGCCATCAAGGAATGGCCTACTCCGAGCACCATCACTGAAGTAAGGAGCTTCCATGGCTTAGCCGGGTTTTATAGGAGGTTTGTGCCTAACTTCAGCACCATCTCTGCTCCTTTGACGGAAACCATCAAGAAGAATGTTGGCTTTAAGTGGGGAAGAGAACAGCAAAAGGCCTTTAACACATTAAAAGAAAAGCTAAGCTCTGCTCCTTTGCTTCTTCTACTAGATGTTTCTAAAGCATTTGAAATCGAATGTGATGCTTTCGGTATTGGTATAGGTGCTGTTCTCATGCAAGAAAAAAGGCCAATTGCCTGCTTCAGTGGGAAGCTCAATGGTGCAACATTGAATTACTCAACCTATGACGAGGAGCTCTATGCATTGGCACGAGCTTTGGGGACATGGCAACATCATTTGTGGTCCAAGGAGTTCATCATTCACACAGACCATGAGTCATTAAAGCAACTGAAAGGCCAAGGTAAGTTGAATCGTAGACATGCACGTTGGATTGAATTCAATAAAATGTTTCCTTATGCGATCCATTACAAGCAAGGAAAAGAGAATGTGGTAGCAAATGCCTTGTCACGAAGGTACACCCTTATCTCGACCTTAGGATCTGAATTTCTTGGATTTGAGCATCTGAAAGAATTGTATGTGTATGATGTTGATTTTGCTGATATCTATAGAGCATGTGAAACGGGTGCATTTGAAAGGTTCTATATGCATGAAGGTTACTTGTTTTGAGAAAGTAGACTTTGTATTCCCCAAAGTTCTATGCACGAACTGCTTGCTTAGGAATCAGATGGGGGTGGATTAATGGGGCATTTTGGGACAGCGAAAACATTGGACATCTTGTAAGAACACTTCTTTTGGCCTTGTTTGAGAAGAGATGTTGAAAGGATTTGCACTAGGTGCATTTCATGTAAGAAAGCCAAGCCTAGGGTGAGACCACATGGACTTTATATGCCTTTGCCTGTGCCTAGCAATCCTTGGACTGATGTGTCAATGGATTTTCTATTAGGTTTGCCTAGGACTTGGAATGGTCGAGATGCTATTCCTGTGGTTGTGGACCGATTTTCGAAAATGGCACACCATGGCAAATTTGTTCTTTAGGGAAGTGGTTCGATTGCATGGGGTCACTAGGACAATTGTTAGTGATTGGGATGCGAAATTCCTCAGCCATTTTTGGCAAGTCTTGTGGGGAAAACTTGGGACAAGGTTGTTATTCTCGACCACTTGTCACCCACAGACTGATGGGCAAACCGAGGTGGTTAATTGAACCTTATGAAATTTGTTGCGTGCTACCATTGGGAAGAATTTAAAAACTTGGGAAGATTGCATACCTTTCATTGAATTTGCATACAATAGGGTTACGCATTCTTCAACTATGTATTCACCTTTTGAGATTATCCATGGTTTTAATCCATTAACTCCATTGGATTTAATTACTTTGCCCGTGAATGAGATTGCTAGCCTTGAAGGTCAAGTGAAGGCTGATTTGGTGAGAAGGATCCATGACAATGTAAGGCAGCATATTTTGAGGAGAAATGAGCAAATTGCAACACGTGCCAACAAAGAAAGAAAGCTGGTTATCTTTCAACCTGGAGATTGGTTTTGGGTTCATTTTCGAAAGGAGAGATTTCTGAAACAAAGACAATTCAAGCTGAACCCATGTGGTGATGGACCATTTCAAGTGCTGGAGAAAATCAATCACAATGCATACAAGTTGGATCTCCCAGGTGAATACCAAGTAAGTTCAACCTTTAATGTTTCTGATCTCTCCCCTTTTGATGTTGGTTCAGATTCGAGGATGAATCCTTTTGAGGAAGGGGGAATGATACAACTCCAGATCAGCTCCAAACCAATGAAAATGAACTCCAAACCGAGAGGGACTTTCCGAATCATGAGGAGCATGAGGGAGATTTGCACATGCCAGCTGGACCAGTCACAAGATCGAAGATCAAGTAAGTTCAACATGTTGTACGAGGCTTGACAATTCGTATTCTGGAAAGGCAAGCTATGGAGCTACCATTGGAGCAAGGCCGAATGTTCAATATCAGACAGGTCCATCCCAAAAGTGGACCAATCACCTGCTGAAATATGGACAAATATGATGGAGCATATTCCTAACCCAATATCATATTGGAATGCAAGTATTAAGGTGGGAAAACATGTCATTCATGTTGAATTGGTGTGTTATTTAATGCCACTTGCATTTTGGACGAATTCTTAAGATGGAGGATAGTTGTGCTCCACGGAGGCTGAAGGCTTGTGATGCGAACCTCGCCAACATCGTGATGAAACCCCGATACCAAGTATGATATGAACCTCACCAACTTGTGACGAAACCCGTATTCAACTAAGGTCTCCAGGAAACGTGTCCTTATCAAGCTCAAAAGGTGGAACCTTGACCCATTACCTATAAAGAGGTAAGAACCTTGGTATAGTGAAGACACTACAATCAACTATGGAAGGGTTGATTGATAAGTCGGGGTTGAACATCACGGATGACTCCAATAAGTTCAAAGGTTCTAAAAGAACCAATGAGAATAAAATCTCACATTTTATTGATCCATTATCTGAATGAATGAAAAATACAACGTGACCCACTTGTGTATTTATAGACTACTGATAAGAATATAAAAGATGCAGATATATCCTAATATCTATTCTAAAGATATGATCAATATGATCTAAATATATCAAAAAGATATCTTCAGAATATTCTTGGGAAACCACAATATTTCCTAAAGGTAACAAAAATATACTCTCCTAATTTATTTAAATTCTAATATACTAGATATATTTGACAAATATTGCTTGGTATCTTGTTGCTCGTTTTGCTCCCCTCGATCTCCTTCTTCTCTTGTATCTGATATTGACTTCCATTCTTGATATCTCTGTCTTGATTCACATCAACTTGTGCATGAAGACCAACATTAAGTGCTTCTTGTTTCCCATGCCTAGGTAGTTGTAATTTTCAGTTTCTGAGTTCTATATAATGTCTTTAGTGGTTAGAATCAGAATTTAGCTAAGTTTAATATGATGCAGACAAGGTTGCCAGACAAGACCATGCCCATATCGAGAGGGACTTGATCTTGGATGGAGGAGGCCCGATGACAAGAGGCAGACTAAAGAAATGGCAAGATGCTATTGGAGCTCTAACACATGGGTTGATAGCCCAAGGAGTTTGATGCAAATCAAGAGAATGGTACAAGAGATCCTATTAGAGTTCCTAACAAGCCAATTACGAGGGCACGAGCCAAGAAGCTTAGAGAAGATCTGAACGGGCTAGTTTGGAGAATTTAGACTCAGGCGAACTCAATGAGGTATGCTGAAGCAAGTCCACGTGTGCCAGCAACATATGTCAACATTATTGAAGTTCTCGAAGATTCCAGTCAAAGTACAATAATTCTAGTAAAAAAAGAATATTACATGGCTAAGTAATATATTACCTTTCTAAGTCAGAATATTAGGGTAATATTTCATTGTTTCCTAAAGAATAGTTAGAATATTTTTGTTGCCTATTACATAGGAGGCAATCTGGAGATGCAATATTTTGCATATCTTGTAATTGTGGCCTATTTATAGGTCAAGGTTGAGGATGGACGAATTTTCATACTTCTTTTGTTATTCAATACATAATTTTGTGAGGAATTTGCTCTTCTTGGTTCTTGAGAAGACTCGTAGAACTTATCAAGGTTTCTTGTGGCGTTCTACAACCGGATTTATCACTTCGATCCTCGGGGTGTGGCGTCCTTTCCAAACTGTAGCTTTGGTTCCTATCTTACTAGGTAGCGGGTCAAAGCTCGCCTTCGAAACTTGTTCTTTGCAGATCTTGGGGTTCTCTTCCATATATTGTTGTCATGTTTTGCCACGTGTTGGTAAGGTTCACATCAGTTGGTATAAGAGCTTTGGTTCTAAGACAGGTTTCATCTATCCTTTTTCATTATTTTTCTTCTTCGTTCTTGTTGAAATCTATCCTTTCTTTTCTTAGTTCGTTCTTGAGTTTGCTTGCATAAAGAAAAAAAAATTTTCGTGCAAAAAAGAAAGAAAGAAACAAAAGTATCAACAGCAAAACAAAAAAAAGAAAGACAAAAACCAAAAATAGAAAGAAAGAAATCAAGGGAAGCGAAGAAGATATCATGCTATCTTAGCATCAACTCATCAATCATAAATCCACCTAGTTTTCTTGCTCAGGATTATTCCTTTTCCATCATTCTTATGTTTAAGATTCATACTCATCTATTTCCTTGACTCTTCACCCTAAGGATCCTTGTGATTTATTTTGGTTGGATTCATACTTGAATTACTGCAAGTTTCTTGGTTGTTCCTTGAGTCCGATTAAGAACTAAAGAAGGCAACAAGAGTGGAAAAAGGCCAAAGTGGTGAGCATATTAGAGGGTAAAAGCCAAATACTTGAGAGAAACATGAGTGAATTGAGTGAATCATCTTTCGAGTGAAACACGTGAAGGAGTGAGGTGAGGTCCTTTTTCTTTCTATATTCATACTAACCTAGTTGTAGAATCTATACATGGCTCAACATCGAGACAGAGATCCATCCGAAGAGATTCAACAACATACCATCCCGAATCTTCAAATGGAAGTATTGTTGGGGGAGATGAGACAGATAATGCGACTTGAATTTGAGCCAATTCAAAATAGGTTGGATCAGGTGGAAGGCAAAATATCGAGTGAGCCGCATCACAGCCACAACAATAGGGGGCATGGGCGACATGTTCCATGGGGAGATAACGAGGATGATGAGGAGTTAGAAGAACCGAACAAGCGACGAGGCAGGTTTGGACATTGGAATGGAGAAGTTAGGAATCGAGAAGATAATAATTTGGGTAGCATCAAGATGAAGATTCCATCTTTCCAAGGCAAATCTGATCCAGAAGCATATCTTGAGTGGGAGAAGAAGATGGAGTTCATATTTGATTACTACAACTATTCCGAAGCAAAGAAGGTAAAACTTTCTGTCATTGAGTTTTCTGATTATGCTATTACATGGTGGGACCAGCTTGTTTTGAGCAGGAGACAAAATAAAGAACGTCCGATTGAAACATGGGAGGACATGAAATCGGTGATGAGAAAGCAGTTCGTTCCAAGCTACTATTATCGAGAGTTGCATAAAAAGTTGCAATCTCTTAGACAAGGGAGTCGAAGTGTTGAAGATTATTTTAAGGAGATGGAGATTAAAATGATACGAGCCAAAATGGAGGAAGATCGAGAAGCCACTATGACCAGATTTTTGTTTGGCTTGAACCGAGAAATTCATGATAGAGTGGAAATGCTTCATTATGTAGAGTTGGAAGAGATGGTGCACATGGCGATCAAAGTGGAACAACAACTCAAGAGAGGAGGCACACGATCAGGTCCCAACTCGGGGTCTAATCTTTGGAAGCTGAGCTCCTCAAAGAAGGAAGAAAAGCCACAAACATCTTCAACTCTCAAGGCTAAAACTGAGCCTAAGTCAGGAAACACCAGCCGCGATTCCCAAGGTACAACCGATATTTCTACTACTCAGAATCGTGATATTAAGTGTTTTAAATGCCAAGGTAGGGGACACATGGCTAACCAATGCCCAAACAAGAGGGTGATGGTTATAAATGCCCAAGGAGAGCTAGAGTCGGAAGATGAAGAAGACGATCCCGACCTGCCACCCTTAGAAGATGCTTATGATGGGCAGTATGCTGTTGAAGGAGAGATATTGGTGGCAAGATGAGCTCTCAACGTGCAGGTTAAGGAGGAAGAAAATAATCAAAGAGAGAACTTGTTCCATACTCGATGCTTTGTGAACAACAAAGTGTGCAGTGTCATAATTGATGGAGGGAGTTGCACCAACGTGGCTAGCACAGAATTGGTGGAGAAATTGGCATTACCCACCTTGAAGCATCCACGACCTTATCGACTCCAATGGTTAAATGATAGTGGAGACATCAAGGTGACAAAGCAAGTTCTTATTGCTTTTTCTATTGGAAAATATGTGGATGAGGTGTTTTGTGATGTAGTTCCCATGCATGCATGCCATATACTATTGGGAAGGCCATGGCAATATGATCGGAAGGCTACACATGATGGTTTTACCAATAGGTACTCCTTTGTAATGAATAAGCAGCCCATAGCTCTTATGCCATTAACTCCAAAACAAGTTCTTGATGATCAAATGAAGTTGAAAAGAGCAAGTGAAAAGAAAACAAGGACAAAATCTGAAATTGAGAGAAAAGAAACTGAGAGAAAAGAAAGTATGAGAGAAGAAAAAGAAAGAGGAAAGAATAAGAAAAAGAGTGAAAGAGAAGAAGAGAGAGTTTCAGCCATAGGGAGAGCAAGAGAGGAAAAATTAAGTTTCACTGCAAAGAAAAGAGAGATCAAGAGAGTATTATTTTCTAATCAATCTGTTAAAGTACTTATGTACAAGAAGGTCCTTTTAAACACTAATGATCTTGTCGGTTCTTTACCGAGCAATGTTTTTTCCCTTTTGTAGGAATTCGATGATGTGTTTCCTGAGGAGTTGCCTTCAGGTTTACCCCCAATTCGAGGAATTGAACATCAAATTCACTTCATACCCGGTGCATCAATCCCAAACTGACCAGCCTACCGGAGTAATCCCGAGGAAACAAAGGAACTTCAAAGGCAAGTAGGTGAGTTATTGGAAAAGGGGTATGTACGAGAAAGCATGAGTCCTTGTGCAATTCCGCTGCTGCTAGTACCTAAGAAGGACGGGACATGGGGGATGTGTGTTGATTGTCGTGCAATCAACAATACCACGGTAAAGTATCGACATCCCAACCCTAGATTAGATGATATGCTTGATGAATTGCACGGTTCTTGTATTTTTACTAAGATTGATCTTACGAGTGGATATCATCAAATTAGGATGAAAGAAGGTGATGAGTAGAAAACCGCATTCAAAACAAAACATGGATTATATGAATGGTCAGTTATGCCTTTTGGATTAACTAATGCACCGAGCACTTTCATGAGACTTATGAACCACGTTTTGCGTGCCTACATTGGACAATTTGTGGTTGTCTACTTTGATGATATTATGATTTATAGCAAAAATTTGAATGACCATGTGGAACATTTAAAACTTGTTTTAGATATTTTAAGAAAAGAAAAGTTGTATGCAAATCTGAAGAAGTGTATGTTTTGCACAGATAAGCTTGTGTTTCTTGGATTTGTTGTGAGTGCCCAAGATATTCAAGTTGACCATGAAAAGGTGAAAGCAATTCAAGATTGGCCAACTCCTACAACTATTGGTCAGGTAAGAAGTTTCCATGGGCTAGCTACTTTTTATCGACGTTTTGTTCAGAATTTTAGTAGTCTTGCTACACCTTTAACTGAAGTGATCAAGAAGAATGCTCCATTTATGTGGGGAGAGGAACAAGAAAGGGCATTCAAACTAATTAAGGAGAAGTTAACAAATGCACCTTTACTTGCTTTACCTAACTTTACTAAAACTTTTGAAATTGAGTGTGATGCTTTAGGTATTGGAGTTGGCGGAGGTTTAATGTAGGAAGGAAGACCAATCACATATTTCAGCAAAAAGCTAAGTGGAGCAACCCTAAACTATCCAACATACGATAAGGAGATGTATGCATTAGTTCGGACATTAAGGACCTGGCAACATTACCTTTGGCCAAAAGAATTTGTGATCCACACAGATCACGAATCGTTGAAGCACTTGAAGGGGTAGCACAAGCTGAACAAATGCCATGCTAAGTGGGTGGAGTTCATCGAGAAATTTCCATACATAATCAAACACAAGCAAGGTAAGGAAAATATAGTTGCGGATGCACTATCTCGAAGGTATGCTCTACTTTCCAGACTTGATCCTAATTTGCTTGGATTTGAGTACATTAAGGATTGTATGCATTAGATTCTGATTTTGGTGATGTGTTGATGTGATACTCAAGGGGTGGCCCAATTCTCACAGAGTAGGTTGAAAAGGGGAAAAGGAGTTGGTTCGAAACCAAGCGGGTGCAAATAACGAACCAACGGAAGGGATCGTGACTTGCTACTTAGACCACTCGCCTAACCACGAACACAGAACCAATCCACACAATGACTCACCTGGGTCAAGGAACGAATTGGGGGCTTTGGAAAACTTGGATCACCAAACTAAATTATTAGTTCGACAAAAGCAAGATTTCACAAGAGCAAAAGAGGGATTTACCTCACAAAGATGAACACACCTTCAATTCGATATTCTAATTCAAAAGTAATCTGTCCATACATGAGCAGAGAAGACCATATATATGGCCAAAATAATATTCTTTCTATAATTTAAATATGGAAACTTAAATATATAGATAACTAAGCTAATCTGTCCATATATTCTTTCTTTATTTGTGGATGCTTCATTATGGACGAATTTTCTATCTTTAGGCAGAATATTCCTTCCTCCCTTATTGAGTGTGATGGGCTTGGGCTGCATCATGGGCTGACACCTCCGATGTTGGGGTCTCAACAAATAAGATTAAAGTCTCTTGTCACTTGCAAGCTTGAACTTTAGCTTCTTGGGCTATCAACCCATTTGTTAGAGCTCCAATAGCATCTTGCCATTTCTTTAGTCTGCCTCTTGTCACTGGGCCTCCTCCATCCAGGATCAAGTCCCTCTCGATATGGGTAGGGTCATGTTTGGCAACCTTGTCTGCATCATGTGTTTAAAGAATGCACTAAAAGATCTCATGACAAGTATTACTTGCTTGATGGGTTTGTATTTCAAGAAAATAGGCTTTGCATTCCCCATTCTTCTTTGCGTGAGTTACTAGTTAGGGAAGCACATGGTGGTGGTTTGATGGGTCATTTTGGGGTAGCTAAAACATTGGCTATGTTGCATGATCATTTTTTTTGGCCCCATATGAAACGGGATGTTGAGAGGATTTGTGAAAAGTGCATTACATGTAGACAATCTAAATCTAAGTTATAGCCACATGGATTATATACACCATTGCCTATTCCTAGAGAGCCTTGGGTTGACATTTCCATGGACTTTGTTTTAGGGTTACCTAGGTCTAAGAGGGGAAGAGACTCAATCTTTGTGGTTGTTGATAGATTCTCTAAAATGGCACATTTCATTGCATGTCATAAGACTGATGATGCATCTCATATAGCTGATCTATTTTTCAAGGAGATTGTTAGGTTGCATGGCATGCCTAGAAGCATTGTTTCCGATAGAGATACAAAGTTCTTGAGTTACTTTTGGAAGACATTGTGGGGAAGGTTAGGCACCAAATTATTATACTCTACAACTTGTCACCCACAAACGATGGTCAAACCGAAGTAGTGAATAGGACTTTATCTACTTTATTACGTGCTATTATTAAGAAGAATTTGAAATCATGGGAAGATTGTTTGCCACATGTCGAATTTGCTTACAATAGGAGCGTTCATTCTGCAACCAAGTTTTCACCATTTGAGATAGGTTTTAATCCGCTAACACCCTTGGATTTATCTCCTTACCTTTGAGTGAATGTGCTAACTTAGATGGCAAGAAGAAAGCTGAATTTGTAAAGTAAATCCATGAGAAGGCATGCTTGGACATAGAAAGGAGGACTGAGCAATATATCAAACAAGCAAACAAGGGATGTAAGCAAGTGGTGTTTGAACCTGGAGATTGGGTGTGGTTGCACATGAGGAAGGAACGGTTTCCCGAAAGACGATGTTCGAAATTCCTTCCAAGGGGTGATGAACCTTTCCAAGTGCTAGAGCGAATAAATGATAATGCCTACAAGTTGGATTTACTAGGTGAGTATGGTGTAAATGCAAGTTTTAATGTCTCTGATCTATCTCCGTTTAATGCAAATGAAGATTTGAGGACAAATCCTTTAAAAGAGGGGGAGTGATGCGAACCTCGCCAACACCGTGATGAGGCCCAGTACCAAGTATGATAAGAACCTCATCAACTCGTGACGAAACCTGTATTCGAGTATGGTCTCCAAGAAACGTGTCCTTATCAAGCTCAAAAGGTGGAACCTTGACCCATTACCTATAAAGAGGTAAGAACCTTGCCACAGTGAAGATGCCACAATCAACTATGGAAGGGTTGATTGATAAGTCGGGGATGAACGCCACGGAATTCTCTGGTAAGTTTGAATAGTTCTTCAAAGAACCAAAGAGAATAAAAAATCTCACACTTTATTGATGAATAAACTGATCCAAATTCGTCCAAAGGCAAGCACCAGCTTTTAAATAGGCCAAAGTGCAATATTACATCAAAAATAACCTTCCTAAATGGTTCTCATGGGATAGGAAACTAATTAGAAATCAAATCTAAGTGTTTCCTCAGGGAAATTAGAAAATATTACCAATATCTTCATAACTGAACAAAGGAAAAGGAAATATATTCTACATGCTAAAAGAGGAAAGTGATATATTCTTGTAGATAACTTCAATATATCAGCATTAACTTGTATTTCTCTTGCCTATTTAGTTCTCTCAACTTCCTTTCTTGAAGATATTCTTGCTCTTTTATTTGTCTAAAATATATTTCTTCAAAATCCTTGCCCTCTTGACATTCAACAGAAATATATTTCTTGAAGTACTTGCACTCTTGATACTTAGCTGAAATATATGGCCTTCTTCATTTGTCCCTTTTTGAAATATCATGGATAATGTTGAGTCATTCAGGTTGTTTGTCACTTGTATGCTTATCCATGTCCTCCATTTCGTCTCACTTGAGCTTTTCGTCATTAGACCTTGAAAGACTTTGATTTTCATTCTTTGAGCTCGTTTTTGGGATACATCAGGGAGAATGATGCAAATCAAGAGAATGGTACAAGAGATCCTATTAGAGTTCCTAATGGGCCAATTACGAGGGCACGGGCCAAGAAGCTTAGAGAAGATCTAAATGGGCTAGTTCGGAGAATTTGGACTCGGGCGAACTCAATGAAGCATGCTGAAGCAAGTCCACGTGTGCCAGCAGCATATGTCAACATTACTGAAGTTCTTGAAGATTCCAGTCAAAGTACAATAATTCTAGTCAAAGAAGAATATTACATGGCTAAGTAATATATTACCTTTCTGAGTCAGAATATTAGAGTAATATTTCATTGTTTCCTAAAGAATAGTTAGAATATTTTTGTTGCCTATTACATAGGAGGCAATCTGGAGATACAATATTTCACATACCTTGTAATTGTGGCCTATTTATGGGTCAAGGCTGAGGATGGATGAATTTTCAGACTTCTTTTGTTATTCAATACATAATTTTGTGAGGAATTTGCTCTTCTTGGTTCTTGAGAAGACTCGTAGAACTTATCAAGGTTTCTTGTCGTGTTTTACAACAGGACTTATCACTTCGATCCTCGAGTTGTGGCGTCCTTTTCAGACCGTAGCTTTGGTTCCTATCTCGCTAGGTAGCGGGTCAAAGCTCGCCTTCGAAACTTGTTCTTTGCAGATCTTGGGGTTCTCTTCCATATATTGTTGTCGGGTTTTGCTACGTGTTGGTAAGGTTCGCATCAGAGTTCAAGTTCAAACTAGCAAGCGACAAGAGACTTTAATCTTATTTGTTGAGGCCCGAACATCAGACGTGTCAGCCCACGATGCAGTCCAAGCCCATCGCACTCAATAAGGGAGGAAGGAATATTTTGCCTAAAGATAGAAAATCTGTGCATAGTGAAGCATCGACAAACAAAGGAAGAATATATGGGCAGATTACCTTAGTTATCTATATATTTATGTTTCCATATTTAAATTATAGAAAGAATATTATTTTGGCCATATATATGGTCTTCTCTACTCATGTATTGATAGATTAGTTTTGAATTAGAATATCGAATTGAAGGAGTGATCATCTTTGTGAGGCAAATCTCTCTTTTACTCTTGTGAAATCTTTCTTTTGTCGAACTAATATCTTAGTTTGGTGATCCAAGTTTCCCAACGCCCCCAATTTGTGCCTTGACCCAGGTGAGTCATTGTGTGGATTGGTTCTGTGTTCGTGGTTAGGCGACTGGTCTAAGTAGCAGGTCACGTTCCATTCCATTGGTAGGCTATTTGCACCCGCTTGGTGTCGAACCAACTCCTTTTCCCCTTTTCAACCTACGCCCTGAGAATCAGGCCACCCCTTGAGTTTCACATCATCTGGTATCGAAGCTCAAGGTTTACACGGTAGGTTATCTATGCTTCAGTATATCGTCATCCCATCGTTGTTCTTGTCATTATCACATTCAGTTTACCTGATAGTAAAAAAAAATGAAGTCTGCAAAATAAAAAGAAGAAAAAAAAACAAAAAAAAGAATTCTGCTAAAGAAAGAGGTTGTTCTTCCTCAAGTCTGATCTCCTTATATTTGCAAATTGCAATTGCATCTCTATTACAATTTCTTTCAAGTCTACTCATCCATTATTGTTATTTATGTTCCATTTGAAAAAAAAAATTTCATATCCATTGAAATCCCAATCCCTTTTAGCTATCAAACTGTGATCTTCTTTGAAGGAAAAAAAAAGTCCTTTGTCTACATGTTTATGGGATCACCCACCATCACTTATGTGGTAGAGCTGAGAATTGGCATATTTGAATCACTGAGATAAGGTTAGATTGCATAAGAACTTATGAAGAGATTTGAGTGATTTTTTTTTGTGTGTGAAAGTGAGCTCATCAAGAGTGGAGTGAAACACGAGGTAAGAAACAAGTGAAACATTCTGAGTGTGGTGAGATTTTTATTTGGTGAGGTCCATAGAAACTTCTAACATCATAGATCGCGCGAAGGCAACTGGTAGTTTCAGTGAAGGCAATAAAAGGGAAGATGCTCAACAACAAGGCCTAGCAGCATTCCAAATGTAGGCTTTGGTGAATCATTTTAAAAGATTGCTTGATCAGGAGTTGGAGGGAATCCATAATCGATTGGATCGAATGGAGGGTCAAGCAGCGAGCAGAACCATCCCGACCCCTAGTGATACCGGGACGGTATGATAATAGAAAACGATAGCACTTCAAACTCAAAGGATACAAAGAACACCACCTTAGAGAATGAAAGTGTGAGATGAAAAACACTCTTAGAGATATAGATTCCACCACTCTAAGAATATATAGCCAAAAACACCACCTTGGAAGGCCACATCAAGGATACAGAATGTTCACCACTCCTGGAAAACCGAGAGATACAAAACTTTTAAGAGAAAGCACAAAACAATCTGAAATTGGATTGAATAAACTGAAGTGTAGTACAATGTGATTGCTCTTGGTATTTATAAGACTCTTAGTACTAAAAAAATAGGAAAGTATACCCTGAAGATATTGCAAATACATTCTAAAGATATTGCAAATACATTCTAAAGATATTAGATAGATATAGGAAAGATTCTATTCTGTCTTCCTAAATATCGAAATATTCCTAGATATCAACTTGCCATAATATCTAGCTTTCCTATTAAATCCATGCTAGCACAATCTTCTTCGAAGGGCTGATCATTTGCTCCTGCATCAATCTCCCCTTGTTGAAGAAGACTCATTCTCAAGTTGTCACAATCTTCATTTGGATAGTAAGTTGAGAGATCAGAAATATTAAAAGTATCCGACACTTCATATTCTTCTGGAAGCTCGACCTTATATGCATTCTCCCCAATACGCTTAAGTATCTTGAATGGCCCATCAACAGGGGGCTTCAGTTTTGCATATCTCCCTCCCGGAAATCTTTCCTTACGAAGATGCACCCAGACCAAGTCGCCTTCTTTGAACTCTTTGTGCTTTCGATGTTCGTTTGCTTGGTCTCGGTACTTCTCGTTTTGCTTCACTATCTTCTGTCCAACCCGCTCATGCACCTTCTTCACTTGTATCGCACGTTCTTCAGCTTCAGCACTGAATTGCTTGATTGTAGGGATTGGCACTAGATCCAATGGACTGCAAGGATTTTGTCCATAGACAACTTCAAAAGGACTACATCCTGTAGTCGGATGTTTGGAATGATTATAAGCAAATTCAGCTTGAGCCACTACAAGATCCCAATCTCGAACATGCCTCCCAATGAGCGTTTGTAAAAGATTTCCCAAACTTCTATTTACCACCTCAGTTTGTCCATCCGTTTGAGGATGACAAGTAGTACGCCAAACTTCCTCCAAAGTTTATGCCAAAAGTGACTCATGAATTTGGCATCTCGGCTGAGGTAATTGTCTTGGGAATCCAGGAAGTCGAACAATCTCACCAAAGTATAGGTCAGTAATAGCATTCGCATCAAATGACTTGCTGCAAGGAAAGAAATGTGCCATCTTAGAAAATCGATCAACGACAACCATGATAGAATCTTTATTCCGTCGTGTCTTCAGAAGTCCAAGAAGAAAATTCATGCTCACATCTTCCCATGATGATTGAGGAACTGGTAGTAGTATATAGAGTCCACTATTCTGACCATGGGATTTGGCAATGTGGCACGTCCTACATCGTTGAATAAAACAGTTCACATCTCTTTCCAATTTTGGCCAATAGAAGTGTTCATGAATGCGTGCTAAAGTCTTGTCTCTTCCAAAATGTCCTGCAATTCCACTGCTATGTACTTCAAATATGATCGCTTCACGTAGGGACCCTCGAAGAATACATAAGCGATTCCTTGTAAATAAGTAATCTTCAATCAACAAGAAATCTTTAAAAGGAGCCCTTTGACATTCTGTCCATATGCTGCAAAAATCAACATCTAGCTCGTATTGCTCCTTCACAACTTCCAACCCCATAACTTCCACTTCCATGGTGGATAGGAGCAAATGTCTTCGACTAAGGGCACAACCACCACATTTTGCTTTCCCACTTTGTGCCTTATAGAAAAGGTGAATGTTTGTAAGTATTCCACCCATGCAACATGTCTTCGAATCAACTTATGTTGGCCATTAAGAAACTTCAGTTTCTCGTGATCCTAATATAATACAAACGGTTGTGGCAACAAGTATTGACTCCAATGATTCAAGGCGTGTACAATGGCATAAAATTCCTTTTCATAGGTGGGGTACTTCTTGCGAGCATCATTTAACTTCTCGCTATAAAAGCCAATGGGCTTGCCTTCTTGACTGAGGACGGCACCAACTCCCACATTAGAAGCATCACAATCGACTTCAAATACCTTGTTGAAGTCTGGAAGAGAAAGAATTGGAGCATTTGTAATCTTCTCTTTTATAAGCTCAAAGCTCGCTTCCGCCTCCTTAGTCCACTTGAAACTTCCTCCTCGTAAGCACTCCGTGATGGGTGCCACAATAGTGCTGAAATTTTTGATGAAACGTCGATACAAAGAAGCAAGACCATGAAAGTTTCGAATATTATGGATTGTTTGAGGAGTGGGCCAACTATGAATAGCTTCAACTTTATCAGGATCCATCTTTACTCCCTCCTTGGAGATAACATAGCCAAGAATACCACACTATCGGTGAAGAAGTGACATTTCTTCAAATTTCCAAACAGTTTTTCGCCCTTGAGAACTTGGAATACTTGCCGAAGATGTATCAAGTGCTGCTCCTTATCACGGCTGTAAATAAGGATATCATCAAAATATACAACCACGAACTTCCCATTAAATGGTTTAAAGACATCATTCATCAGTCGCATGAAGGTGCTTGGCGCATTAGACAAACCAAATGGCATAACCATCCACTCATAGAGTCCACCTCTTGTTTTGAAGGCTATTTTCCACGCATCTCCAGGTTTCATACGAATCTGGTGATAACCACTCCGTAGATCAATCTTTGAGAAGATTGTTGCGCCATGAAGTTGATCTAGAATGCCATCAAGTCGAGGAATAGGAAAATGATAACTTATTGTAATTCTATTGACTGCTTGACTATCAATGCACATTCGCCATGATCCATCCTTCTTAGGTACAAGAAGAGCTGGCACTACACATGGGCTCTTACTCTCACGAATCAAGCTTTTAGATAGGAGTTCTTCCACTTGCCTTTGTAATTCTTCATGCTCCTTTGGGCTCATTCGGTAAGCTGCCTTGTTGGGGATAATAGATCCTGAAATGAAGTCAATATAATGTTGAATTCCCTCATGGGAGGAAGGCCATCTGGAATTTTCTCCGGAAAAACATTAGAAAATTCATCAAGCAAGTGACTCATCTCATGAACCATAAAATTCTTTTCACCATTCTCCTCCAGCACAATTAAAGCATATGCTGAATGTAAGCTCCCAGGAAGTTTCTCGAACTAAGCTTTGCCTATGAGGTTCATGCTTTTTCCCATATTAGTTTTGAGTGGGACTTCCAATAATGAAGGGCCTAGGACAATCTTTTGACCATCCTTGACAAAGATGTAAGGGTTTCGATATCCATCATGCTGAGTTCTGTGATCGAATTGCCATGGTCTTCCCAACAATAAATGACAAGCATCCATGGGAATAACATCACATAAAACTTCATCATGGCACTTCTTGCCGATTGAGAATGAGACAAGACATCTTCTATGCACCTTGAGCTCATGCCCCTCTTTTAACCACTTCAGCTTGTATGGATGTGGTTGAGGCTCGGTTTTAAATTTCAGTTTCTCAACTATCTCATTTGAAACAACATTAGCACAAGCTCCACTATCAATAATAACATTGCAAACCCTGCCGTTGGAGCTACACCTAGTGTAAAAGATGTTGTTCTGATGCCAATCTTCATCCTTTTCGTGCATAGCACTCAAATTTCTTCGAGCAACAAGAATTTCCCCTTCATCAGCATAGATAACATCTTCATCGTCTTCATGTTCATCTTCACACATAACCTGATTATCTTCAACATCATCTTCTATCAAGGTAATCACCTTTCGATTTGGGCAATCTGATGCAATATGTCCAAAACCATGACATTTAAAACACTTCCTGGAATGCATACTTGTAGGGGCCATCTGCTTGGAGGTATTATTGCGGTTGCCTTTGTCATCCACCTTGAATGTAGATGGTTTTGCTGCTGTAGGAAGCTTCGAAGATGAGGCACCACCCTTGTTGAAGTTCCCGTCCCGAACCGCCGTCCTGAAAGCTCCCTTTCTACTTTCTTTTCGTTGTTTTTCTACCTTCAATGCAAGCTTTCTCACATCATTAAAACTTCAATAAGGTTGCAAGGATACTACATCAGAAATCTCCTCTTTCAATCCCCCCAAATATCATGCAATAGTTTGCTCTTCTGGCTCCGAAATATCACACTTCAACATCAAGTGCTCAAACTCCATTGTGTATTCTTCCACGGACTTGTCTAATTGTCTTAGATTGTGGAATTTCAAAAACACATCTTGGCGATAATTCTCGGGTAGGAATCTCCGCTTCAGCTCCCTCTTCATCTTATCCCAAGTTTTGATCTTTTGTCTTCCTTCACGAATCCTTTGCTTCTTGAGATTTTCCCGCCATAAGGAAGCATAACCCTTCAGTTTAAGGGCAACAAGCTTCACTTTACGCTCATCTGGAAGCTCCTTGTAATCAAAGATTCGTTCGATGCAATGAAACTAATCAAGGAACTCATCCGGCTGGGACCTTCCCTCAAATTTCGGCACATCAATCTTGATCCCAAAATCATGTTTTTTATCTTGTTGATGCTCATGATTAGTAGAAGAGCCAGAATCACTTGAATCAGAATTGAAGCCTTGAAAAGGAATATCATCATACTCACGAGCTTCATACCGATTTCGATTTTGCCGCAGCCTTTGATTTTCTCTTCTTAGTTTATCAATTTCTCGTCGAAGCTCCTCTATCTCTAGATCACGAGCGCCTTCCACAGCATCTTCATTAACAATACGACCACGAACAACGTTGCCAACCATGCTCTGATACCACTTGATACCGGGACGGTATGATAATATAAAACGATAGCACTTCAAACTCAAAGGATACAAAGAACACCACCTTAGAGAATGAAAGTGTGAGATGAAATACACTCTTAGAGATATAGATAACCACTCTAAGAATATATAGCCAAAAACAC
The DNA here is from genome assembly GCA_037672795.1 of Lagerstroemia speciosa. Lineage (NCBI taxonomy): Eukaryota > Viridiplantae > Streptophyta > Magnoliopsida > Myrtales > Lythraceae > Lagerstroemia > Lagerstroemia speciosa. Next base: position 880,600 of record CM075310.1, read on the forward strand.
CACCTTGGAAGGCCACACCAAGGATACAAAATGTTCACCACTCTTGGAAATCCGAGAGACATAGAACTTTTAAGAGCATAAAGCAATCTGAAATTGGATTGAATAAACTGAAGTGTAGTACAATGTTATTGCTCTTTGTATTTATAAGAATCCTAGTACTAAAAAAATAGGAAATTATATCTTGAAGATATTGTAAATATATTCTAAAGATATTAGATAGATATAGGAAAGATTCTATCTTGTCTTCCTAAATATCGAAATATTCCTAGATATCAACTTGACATAATATCTAGCTTTCCTATTAAATCCATGCCAGCACAATCTTCTTCGAAGGGCTGATCAATTGCTCCCACATCACCCAGGAGGCAAACTCGAGCCCCACGACCATACCTTGGGGGAGAAGTTGAGGATCTGGAGAGCTAGGATGAAGACGAGCGTGATGACTTCCAGCAACGAAGGAGGCCACGTAACCGGTCTAGGGGAGGACTAAGGATACCCAGAAATGGAGAAGAAGACTTTGGAGGGATCAAAGTCAAGATTCCTTTTTTCCAAGGAAAGAGTGATCCCGAGACATTTTTAGAATGGGAGATGCGAGTCTAGCAAATCTTTGGGTGCCACAACTATTCGGAGGGTAAGAAAGTAAAACTTGCTGCTCTTGAGTTTACTGATTACGCTCTTGTTTGGTGGGACCAGATGCAAAGGGAAAGGATGAGAAATGGCGAACATCCTATTATCATATGGGAAGAAATGAAGGCAGTAATGAGGAGGCGTTTCATTCCATCTCATTTCCATAGAGAGCTTCGCAATAAGCTCCAATGCCTCACACAAGTGCCATGGAAGAGGGCACATCTCAAGTGAGTGCCCGAACAAGCGCACCATGATTATCAATCAGCATGGTGATTGGGAGACCGAGGAAGAAGCATCCGAGGAGGAACCACCAGTAAACGATGACGGAGAACAAGTAGAAGAAGGGAAGCTCCTGGTAGCTCAAAGGATACTCAGTGCTCAAATGGTCGAGGAAAAGGATGATCGATGAGAAAACCTATTCCATACACGATGCCAAGTTCAAGGCAAGGTGTGTAGTGTCATCATCGATTGAGGAAGTTACAACAACATTGCCAGTACCGAGCTAGTGGAGAAGCTGGGGATTCCAACCTTCAGGCATCGTAGACCATACAAACTGCAATGGCTCAATGATTGTGGTGAGCCAAAGGTAACAAAAAAAGTAAGGTGTTGTTTAGCATAGGAAAGTATAAAGATGAGATTTCATGTGATGTTGTTCCTATGAAGGCATGTCATCTTTTGCTTGGTAGGCCATGGCAGTTTGATAGGCGTGTTACTCATGACGGTTTCCTAAACCGTTATTCTTTTGTACTACGGGGGGAACCCATAATCCTCCTTCCATTGTCTCCAAAACAAATATTGGAAGATCAAATAAAACGAGAAAAGAAAGGAGCGAGTGGAGAGGAAAAACAGAGTGAAGAGAGAAAAGAATGAGAGCAATCGAGAGGAAAAAGAGAAAAAGATGAAAAGAATATGAGCAACAAAAAAGAGATTGAGAGGAAAAATGAGAAAACAATATTAGTGGCAAGAAAAAGTGAGGTTAAGCGAGCTCTTTTATCTCAACAAAAACTCTTAGTACTTGTGTAAGAGACAATATTAGCTACTAACGACGTAATCCCTACCTTGCCAAGTGTTGTTATATCTCTCTTGCAGGAATTCGAGGACGTGTTTCCCGAAGAAGTACCACCAGGTTTACCACCTCTAAGAGGGATCGAGCATCAAATCGACTTCATTCCCAACGCGTCCATACCTAATGTCTTGCATATCGCACCAACCCCAAAGAGACGAAGGAGATCCAACGACAAGTCCACGAGCTGATGGACAAGGGGTATGTGAGGGGGAAGTCTTAGTCCTTGCGCAGTACCAGTTTTGCTCGTGCCCAAGAAGGACGGTACATGGAGGATGTGTGTTGATTGCCGAGCCATCAATAATATAACGGTAAGATATCGACACCCTATTCCTAGGCTAGATGATATGCTTGATGAACCGAATGGCTCAACTATCTTTTCAAAAATTGACTTGAAGAGTGGCTACCCACTAGATTTGAATGAAAGAAGGAGATGAATGGAAAATGGCATCTAAGACTAACATGGACTATATGAATGGTTAGTAATGCCCTTTGGTCTAACAAATGCACCTAGCACATTTATGAGGTTAATGAATCATGCCTTACGTGCCTATATTGGAAAATTCGTGGTAGTTTATTTCGACAATATCCTTATATATAGTAGGACTTTACGAGAAAATGTAGATCATCTTAGACAAGTCCTTGAGACATTAAGGAAGGAGAAATTGTTTGGAAATCTGACGAAATGTGATTTTTGCACTAACAAAGTAATTTTTCTGGGCTTTGTTGTGAGAGGTGAGGGAATTGAAGTAGATGAAGAAAAGGTCAAGGCAATCAAAGAATGGCCAACTCCTGCTACCATTGGGCAAGTGCGAAGTTTCCATGGGTTGGCGAGTTTCTACAGGAGGTTTGTGAAAGATTTCAACACCATAGTAGCCCCGTTGAACTGTAACCCAGAAGAACGTGCCCTGGGGAGAAGCACAAGAAAGGGCCTTCCAGCTTATTAAGGAGAAACTTACACATGCACCTATCCTTGCCCTCCCTAACTTTGGTAAGACTTTTTTGAAGTGGAATGTGATGCAAGTGGAATTGGTATCGGTGGAGTTCTCATGCAAGAAGGTAAGTCTATTGCTTATTTTAGTGAAAGATTAAATGGTCCAACTCTTAACTATTCTACATATGAGAAAGAATTGTATGCCTTAGTTAGAGTTTTGGAGACTTGGCAACACTACTTATGGCCAAAACAATTTATTATACATTCTGATTATGAGGCTTTAAAGCATCTTAAAGGACAAAATAAGCTTAATCAAAGGCATGCCAAATGGATCGAGTTCATTGAGTCATTCCCTTATGTGATCCAGCACAAGAAAGGTAACGATAACATAGTTGCTGATGCACTTTCCCGAAGGTATGATCTTATCTCTACCTTAGATGCTAAAATTCTTGGATTTGAGTTCATGAAGGAATTGTATGTTGGTGATGTGGATTTTTTTGAGAGTTATAGCAATTGCAAATCTGATAGTGGATGGGAGAAATTTTTCTTGCATGATGGATTTCTATTTCGGGTTGATAAACTTTGTATTCCCAATTGTTCCATACGCATGTTATTGATTAACGAAGCACATTTTGGTGGCCTAATGGGACATTTCAGCATTGCTAAAACTTTAAGCATATTGAGTGAACATTTTTATTGGCCTGAGATGAGAAGATATGTTGAGGACTTTGTGGGAAAATGTATTACATGTCTGAAAGCTAAATCAAAGCTTAATCCACATGGGTTATACACCCCACTTCCTACTCTTATTGTGCCTTGGGAAGATATTTCTATGGACTTTATTTCAGGTTTACCAAGGTCTCAAAGAGGTATGGATTCTATATTTGTTATTGTAGACCGATTTTCTAAGATGGCACATTTTATTGCGTGTCGCAAAATTGATGATGCATCTTATATTGCTTCCTTGTATTTTTAGGGAAATCGTGCTATTTCATGGGATGCCGAGGACCATAGTTTCTGACCGGGATGCAAAATTCCTTAACTATTTTTGGAAGACCTTATGGGGAAAGATTGCAACCAAGTTGCTATTTTCAACTACCTGTCATCCACAAACTGATGGGCAAACTTAAGTCGTGAACAAGACATTATCTACTCTACTTCAGACTCTAGTGAAGAAGAATTTGAAGAATTGGGAAGAATGTCTACCTCATGCTGAGTTCGCATATAATAGGGCCATTCATTCCACCACACAATATTCTCCCTTTGAAATTGTCTATGGATTTAATCCCTAAGCACCTATTGATTTGATTCCATTGCCTGTACAGGAAAAAGTTAGCATGAATGGAGCAAAAAGAGCTGAGTTTGTAAAGCAAATCCATGAGAAGGCTGTCACGCCCCATTTTCGATCTAAGGAATGGGCTCGTGACCAGCCGTTCACTAATAAACCCGGCTCGGTCCCATAGAAAATGAAGCCAACTAACATACTTTTAATTCACAGTATTTTCAAAATTTCCTCTTCATGAGAATCACTAATTAACATATCTGATAATAGAATTTAATATTAAAGAGAAGATTCACACTTGAAAATTCTGAAATTGTTTAAATATCGGAAATTTTCAATACTAAGAAAAAGGGAAGAATACTATGAATAAATCCAATGATCTTCTAGGCACCTGATCCCTGGGCGACCTTACTAGATATTGCTCTTCTAGGTTTCTTCTGATTCAAGATCTGAAAAAGATGATGAGAAAATGAGATGAGCTCCACATGCTCAGTAAATAATCGATTCTCACTCCTCCTACTGGATCAAGCATCCACGTAAACATTTTCTCATTCATAATAATTAGTTCGAAACAATCCTTTGCATTTCTTCAAACACATGGTCTCATCCTTCAGAAAAAGATACAATTCAAGAAATTTTCAGAATATCCATAATTTGTTTGGATAATAATTTCAAGTCATACGACTCATTCAAAAATTTTCCAGTATTTAGAAATTTTCATAATCAGATTCAGATATTTACACTCATTATATTTGATACTACGGTGACACTTCGTCCTGTCACACAGATCCTCCAGTATAGTCACCAGTCTGACCCAGAAATTCTACCGGTTGCATCGCCGGTTCGACCCAGATAATTCGCTAGCTAGCACGTTTAACGTATTGCAATACCCAGTACATAGTAGACAAATGAGCCTCAAATAAAAAACATAATATCATTCAAATCCAAACTAATTTTCATAATTCAGTAATTTCATATAATTTCACTTAAATAACTTATCTTTCACAATACATAAAACCAATAATTCAATCATCAAAGAATTTATGCATTCTTCAATAAAACTGCAGTCACATAATTTTTCGATACTTGATCCTCACTTTAAGAATCATAAATCGTATTTCCTGCTCATTTTATTAAATATAATAGTTTCAGGATATTAATCATGATATGCATAAAATAATATTTCACAATTTCGCAAACAATAGAAGTGAGTCCCAAGTTACTTACCTTAACTGATATGAACCTCACCAACATCGTGATGAAACCCGATATCAAGTATGATATGAACCTTACCAACTCGTGATGAAACCTATATTCAATTAAGTTCTCCAGGAAACGTGTCCTTATCAAGCTCGAAAGGTGGAACCTTGACCCATTACCTATAGAGAGGTAAGAACCTTGGTATAGTGAAGACGCCACAATCAACTATGGAATGGTTGATTGATAAGTCGGGGATGAACACCACGAAATTCTTCGATAAGTTCGAATAGTTCTTCAAAGAACCAAAGAGAATAAAATCTCACACTTTTATAAATGAATAAACTGATTCAAATTAGTCCAAAGCAAGTACCAGCCTTTAAATAGGCCAAAGTGCAATATTACATTAAAAATAACCTTCATAAATGGTTTTCATAGGATAGGAAACTAATCAGAAAGCAAATCTAAGTGTTATCTCAGAGAAATTACAAAATATTACCAATATCTTCGGAACTAAATAAAGGGGAAGATAATATATTTTACTTGCTAAAAGAGAAAAGTGATATATTCTTGTAGATAACTTTAATATAACAGCATTAGCTTGTGCTTCTCTTGCCTCTTTAGTTCTCTCAATTGCCTTCATTGAAAATATTCTCTCTTTCATCTAGCAAGATATATTTCATCAAGATACTTGCCCTCTTGACATTCAACCTAAATATATTTCTTGTAGCGCTTGCACTCTTGATGTTTAACTAAAATATATGGCCTTCATCATTTGTCCCTTTTTGAAATATCATGGATAATGTTGAGTCATTCAGCTTGCTTATCACTTGTCTGTATATCTGTGTCCTCCATTTCGTCTTATGTGAGCTTCTTATCATTGGACCTTGATAGACTTTGATTTCATTCTTCCAGCTCGTATCTTGGATCACATCATTAACTATCCCGTAATCAAGAGCTCAGAGTCTCGATCTAAATCAGAAGAAGAACCTATAGTTAAAACTATATGTGATCTAAGATACGAGCTGGAAGAATGAAATCAAAGTCTTTCAAGGTCCAATGACGAGAAGCTCAAGTGAGATGAAATGGAGGACATGGATATGCATACAAGTGACGAGCAAGCTCAATAACTCAACATTATCCATAGTATTTCAAAAATGGACAAATGATGAAGGCCACATATTTCAGCTGAATGTCAAGAGTATAAGTGATTCAAGAAACATATTTCAGCTGAATGCCAAGAGGGAAAGTATTTGAAGAAATATATCTCAACTAGATATAATGAGGAAGAATATCATCAAGAAAGGAAGTTGAGAGAACTAAAGAGGCAAGAGAAGCACAGGTTAATGCTGATATATTGAAGTTATCTACAAGAATATATCACTTTCCTCTTTTAGCAAGTAGAATATATTACCTTCTCCTTTATTTAGTTCTGAAGATATTGGTAATATTTTGTAATTTCCCTGGGGAAACACTTAGATTTGCTTTCTAATTAGTTTCCTATCCCATGAGAACCATTTAGGAAGGTTATTTTTGATGCAATATTACACTTTAGCCTATTTAAAGGCTGGTCCTTGCCTTTGGACGAATTTGGGATCAGTTTATTCATCAATAAAGTGTGAGATTTTTTATTCTCTTTGGTTCTTTGAAGAACTATTCGAACTTATCGGAGAATTCCGTGACGTTCATCCCCGGCTTATCAATCAACCCTTCCATAGTTGATTGCGGCGTCTTCACTATACCAAGGTTCTTACCTCTCTATAGGTAATGGGTCAAGGTTCCACCTTTCGAGCTTGATAAAGACACGTTTCTTGGAAACCTTAGTCGTGTACAGGTTTCGTCATAAGTTGGTGAGGTTCATATCATACTTGATATCGGGTTTCATCACGGTGTTGGCGAGGTTCGCATCACTGTACATCATCACTACACAATATTTCGAAATATCTTAGGCGGTCCTTAGAATTTCTCAACTGATAAAATATCTATCTCACCCTCAGATCGGTTTCTAAATAATATGTTCCATACTTTGATTGATAAAATTTCATAAACTATTACCATAAAGTATTTAGGACTCAGAAAGGACTGCATAACTTCTAAAAATCGATAAAATTTGTTATTATTGAAAATGATGTGATCCATGATACGAGCTCAATGCCTGCAATCAAAGTCTCTCATGATCCGATGATGAGAAGCTCGTGCACGACGAAGAAGTGGATATGGATATGCATACAAGTGATGAGCAAGCTAAATGACTCAACATTAGTCATAATATTTCAAAAATGGACCAATGATGAAGGCCACATATTTCATCTGAATGTCAAGAGTGAAAGTGTTTCAAGAAATATATTTCAGTTGATGTCAAGAGGGAAAGTATTTGAAGAAATATATCTCAATTAGATATAATGAGGAAGAATATCATCAAGAAAGGAAGTTGAGAGAACTAAATAGGCAAGAGAAGCACCAAGTTAATGCTAATATATTGAAGTTATCTATAAGAATATATCACTTTCCTCTTTTAGCAAGTAGAATATATTTCCTTCCCCTTTGCTTAGTTCTAAAGATATTGGTAATATATTGTAATTTCTCTGGGATAACACTTAGATTTGCTTTCTAATTAGTTTCTTATCCTATGAGAACCATTTAGGAAGGTTATTTTTTATTTAATATTGCACTTTAGCCTATTTAAAGGCTGATGCTTGCTTTGGACGAATTTGGATCAGTTTATTCATCAATAAAGTGTGAGATTTTTATTCTCTTTGGTTCTTTGAAGAACTATTCAAACTTATCGGAGAATTCCGTGGCGTTCATTCCCGACTTATCAATCAACCCTTCCATAGTTGATTGTGGCGTCTTCACCATACCAAGGTTCCTACCTCTCTATAGGTAATGGGTCAAGGTTCCATCATCTGAGCTTGTCAAGGACACGTTCCCTGGAGACCTTAGTCGTATACGGGTTTCGTCACGTGTTGGTGAGGTTCTTATCATATTTGATATTGGGTCTCATCACGTTATTGGCGAGGTTCACATCATTTGGTATCAAAGTCAGCATTCTAAGTCAGGTTCAATCTATCCTTTAAGCTTCTCTTTGTTTTCTTTCATCTTCGTTATTTTTCTTTATCTTCTTTCTTTTCTATTATCTTCTTTAGAAAAAGTAAAAAAAAGGTAGTGGGAGAAAAAAAAAGTAGCAGAAAAAAAAGAAGCAAAAACAAAAAAGAAAGAAAAAGTTGCAAAAAAAAGGTAAAAAAATAATCAATAGTAAAAAAAAGCAGAAAAAAAGTAGAAGTGAGACATTGAGCAAGTCCAAGAATTATTTGACCATTCATAGAGTTTTAAAGTTGCTCATTCAAAGTTGTTGCTTTTCAATTGATCTATAGTTCTCTTGTTCGTACTCCCCTTATTACTCTTGATTTCGTTACTTTGGAACTTGACCCTATTCTCTTCTTTCAAATCTTGGTGAAGTCGTGGTGGATCGTTGCGGGACATTCTGATTTTTGTTTGTTTAGTTCAAAAAGAATTGAAAGAGAATATACGAGTGGAAAAAGGCAAGAGTGGTGAGATTATTAGAGGGTAAAAGCCATTTGAGTGCAAACACGAGTGAATTGAGTAAACATATTCTTGAGAGAAGCACGTGAGAGAGTGCTTGTGAGGTCCTAATATCTGTTGCAGAATTCTCATCATGTCACACTATCAAGAGGAAAGCGTATTCGAAGATGTACAATTACAAGCATATGTACACGGGGTTGGGAGGATGATGAGAGCTGAATTGAAACAAATCCACAAGAAGACAGATCGAATTGAGGATGAAGCAAAAAGAAAAAGCTTTCAGCTTCCATATGAAGATAAAGAATCGAGAAGACCAAGGCGGGACAATGATCTCCGTGACACAAAAGTGAAGTTTCCAACTTTCCAAGGCAAAAATGACCCTGAAGCTTATCTTTTGTGGGAGGAAGGAATGGAGATGGTCTTCAAACATCATATCTACTCCAAAAAGAAAAAGGTACAACTTACTTCATTTCACTTCTCCGACTATGCTATTATTTGGTGGGATCGGATTATTACAAGCAGGAGACAAAATGGAGAGCGAACCATTGAGACATGGAGTGAGATGAAGTCAATAATGAGGCAACGATTCCTTCCAAGTTCCTATTGCCAGGAATTGCACAACAAATTGCATCATCTCACTCAAGGATCAAAGAGCGTTACCGAATATTACAAAGAAATGGAGGTTGCAACAAGCCGAGCCAATGTGGAGGAGGATATTGAGGCAACCGAGGACAGGTTCTTAAGCAGACTAAAACGTGAGATTGTTGATGTTGTGGGGATGCATTGCTATGAGGAGCTCAATGATATGTTGCTCCATGCCATGAAAGTTGAACGATGGTTGAAGCAAAGAAACAGGGATGAATGGCGCACAAGCATGGCTGCAACAAGTTCTTTAAGATCAACCTCACAGCAAGTTGAGGACCCCTCAATGAAGATCTGTTCTGATCCATTTATGGAAGTCAAACAAGCTGTGAGTATTACACAAATTCATGAGAACCAAAACGATGCTCAAGAAAAAGAGTGTGATAAAAAAAGAGACAGTGAGAAAAAGAAACAGTGTGATAAAAAGAAAGATGAGTGTCAAGAAACAGAGAGCAATAAAAAAGAGAAAGAGATTGAAATTGTGGAAAAAGAAAATGAGAGAAAAGAAATTAAGAAGAGAGACTGTGAGAGTGATATGTCATTAGTGAGTGCAAGAGAGGAAAAATACCATGAGATTGAGAGTTCTATAATTTTATATCAACCCCTTATGATTAAGGAGCCAATTTTATTTACTAACAATTTTGTCGGATTCTTGCCGAGCAACATTATTTCTTATTTGCAGGAATTCAAGGGAGTGCATCAAGGATCAAGTCCAAACCAACTAGCCATTACAAGTAATCATAAGGAGATGAAGGAGATTCAACTACAACCCAATGAGCTCGTGGTAAATCTACAAATTAGAGACTATAAGAGTCTTTTTATGGTTTTAGAGCATGAGGATCAAACATGGATAGGGTTTTCTGATTTTCAAGCCATCAAAAACACCATGGTCATGTGCCCTAATTCTATTCCTCATTTAGATCGCATGTTAGATGGATTTCATGACGCATGTTTAATTTCAAAGCCTAATCTTGAAAGTGAATTTCATCATGTTTGGTTGAAAGAGGGATATGAGTTCATCAACTCATTCCAAATAAAACTTGATTTGTTTGATTGGTTGCCGATTCATTTTGGATTGATTAATAGGCCTAACGCTTTCATGAGACTTATGAGCCATAATTTACATGCATTTATTTATGTTGACGGCCTTCGTTATGATAAGAGTCCATATAATCATGATAAATACTCAAGACTTGTTTCAAAGGCCTTAAGCAAAGGATCGTTATTTGCTAAACTTGAAACTCAAACTCTTTGTATGGATGAGATTGTGTTTCTTGATTTGATTTTGAGTGGTATAGTTAATGAGAATCTTGTTGAAGAGGAAAAGGCAATCCAAGATTGGCCAATATCTACTTTGGTAAGTCAGGCAAGAGGTTTCCATTACTTATCTAACTTCTATTTGTACTATATTCCATGTTATATAATGGATGATAACACACATGATGATTTGTTCTTTAAAAAGATAGAGAGAATACATGTTATACATGTTTTACACAAAATTGCTAACTTCTTGAACTATTCTTGGGAAAATACGAGAGAACATAGAAACAAATTATTGTTTTTGAATTGCTGTGCAAAAATTGATTTTAAATCATGGGAATATTGTTTTCCTAATGTTGAGGTTGCTCATTCTAGTATCATTTCTTCTACCACTAAGTTTTCTCATTCAAAGCAAGTATATGGCTTCACTTTATTAATTCTTATGAATTTAACATCTTTACCTTTAAGTGGCTGTGCTTGCTTAGGTGGAATGATAAAAGGTGAATTTGTTAAGTCAAATCATGTGAAAACCATGCACCCTAACAGTGGCAGCAAGAATTTTGTGTTTGATCCAGGTGGTTGTAATTCATTGCACATGAGGAAGAAGAGGATTCACATTTAAATGCATTCAAAGTGACATCCTCATGGAGATGGACTATTTCGATTTCTTAAGCGGATTGCTAGTGATGCTTACAAATTTGAACAACAAGGTGAGTGTAAAGATAATAATAATTTCCAAGTTTGTAATTTATCTTCATTTAATGCAGGGCAAGATTTGAGGACGAATCCTTTTCAAGAGGAGGGGAATGATGTGTGATGCGAACCTCGCTAACATCGTGATGAAACCCGATATCAAGTATGATATGAACCTCACCAACTCGTGACGAAACCCGTATCAACTAAGGTCTCCAGGAAACGTGTCTTTATCAAGCTCGAAAGGTGGAACCTTGACCCACTACCTATAGAGAGATAAGAACCTTGGTATAGTGAAGACGCCACAATCAACTATGGAAGGGTTGATTGATAAGTCGGGGATGAACGCCATGGAATACACCGATAAGTTCGAATAGTTCTTCAAAGAACCAAAGAGAATAAAATCTCACACTTCATTAATGAATAAAACTGATCCAAATTCGTCCAAAGGCAAGCACCAGCCTTTAAATAGGCCAAAGTCCAATATTACATAAAAAATAACCTTCCTAAATAGTTGTCATGGGATAGAAAACTAATTAGAAAGCAAATCTAAGTGTTTCCTCAGGGAAATTAGAAAATATTGCAAATATCTTTAGAACTAAGTAAAGGGGAAGGAAATATATTCTACTTGCTAAACGAGGAAAGTGATATATTCTTGTAGATAATTTCAATATATCAGCATTAACTTTTGTTTCTCTTGCCTCTTTAGTTCTCTCAATTTCCTTTCTTGAAAACATTCTTACTCTTTCATCTGGCTAAGATATATTTCTTCAAAATACTTGCCCTCTTGACATTCAACCGAAATATATTTCTTGAAGCACTTGCACTCTTTATACTTAGCTGAAATATATGGCCTTCTTCATTTGTCCCTTTTTGAAATATCATGGATAATATTGAGTCATTCAGCTTGCTTGTCACTTGTATACATATCCATGTCCTTCATTTCGTCTTACTTGAGCTTCTCGTCATTGGACCTTGAAAAACTTTGATTTCATTCTTCAAGCTCGTATCTTGGATCACATCATTCCCCTCCTCTTGAAAAGGATTTGTCCTCAAATCTTGCCTTGCATTAAATGAAGATAAATTATAAACTTGGAAAGTATCATTGTCTTCATACTCACCTTGCTGTTCATGATTAGTAATCCGCTCAAGAACTCGGAATAATCCATCTCCATGAGGATGTCGCTTTGAATGCATTTGAATGTGAATCCTCTCCTTGCTCATGCGCAATGGCTTACAACCACCCGGATCAAACACAAAATTCTTGCTGCCACTGTTGGAGTGCATGGCTTTCACATGATTTGACTTAACAAATTCACCTTTCATCATTCCACCTAGGTAAGCACAGCCACTTAAAAGATACATATGTTAGATTCATAAGCATTAAATAAACTGAAGCCATATACTTGCATTGAATGAGAAAATCTAGTGGTAGAAGGAATGACACTAGAATGAGCAACCTCAACATTGGGAAAACAATACTCCCATGATTTAAAATCAATTTTTGCATAGCAATTCAAAAACAATAATTTGTTTCCATGTTCTCTCATATTTTCCCAAGAGTTGTTCAAGAAGTTAGCAATTTTATGTAAAAAATATGGATAACATGCATTCTCTCTATCTTCTTAAAGAACAAATCATCATGTGTGATATCATCCATTATATGACATGGAATATAGTACCAATATAAGCTAGATAAGTAATGGAAACCACTTACCTGACTTACCAAAGTAGATATTGGCCAATCTTGGATTGCATTTTCCTCTTCAACAAGATTCTCATTAACTATAACACTCAAAATCAAATCAGGAAACACAATCTCATCCATACAAAGAGTTCGAGTTTCAAGTTTAGCAAATAATGATTCTTTGCTTAAGGCCTCTAAAACAAGTTTTGAGTGTTTACCATGATTATCTAGACTCTTATCATAACGAATGCCGTCAACATAAATAAATGCATGTAAATTATGGCTCATAAGTCTCATGAAAGCGTTAAGCCTATTAATCAACCCAAAAGGAATCACCAACCAGTCAAACAAATCAAGTTTTATTTGGAATGTATTGATGAACTCATATCCCTCTTTTAACCAAACATGATGAAATTCACTTTCAAGATTAGGCTTTGAAATCAAATATGCATCATGAAATCCATCTAACATGTGATCTAAATGAGGAACAGAATTAGGGCACATGACCATGGTGTTTTTGATGGCTTGAAAATCAGAAAACCCCCATGCTCTAGTAACATTAAGGCAATAAAGGGACTCATATACTCACTAGCTTGTAGATTTACCATTTGCTCATTTGGTTGTAGTTGAATCTCCTTCATCTCCTTCATCTCCTTATGATTAATTCTAATGGCTAGTTGGTTTGGACTTGATCCTTGATGCACTCCCTTGACTTCCTGCAAATAAGAAATAATATTGCTCGGCAAGAATCCGACAAGATTGTTAGTAAATAAAATTGGCTCCTTAATTATAAGAGGCTGATATAAAATTATAAAACTCTCAATCTCATGGTATTTTTCTCTCTTGCACTCACTAATGACATCACTCTCACAGTCTCTCTTCTTAATTTCTTTTCTCTCATTTTCTTTTTCCACAACTTCAATCTCTCTCTTTTTTATTGCTCTCTGTTTCTTAACACTCATCTTTCTTTTTATCACACTGTTTCTTTTTCTCACTCTCTCTTTTTTTTTATCAGACTCTTTTTCTTGATAGTTCTTTTTGTTCTCTTGAATCTGTGCAATACTCACAGCTTCTTTGTCATCCTTGGAGAGCTCAGAACTAGACGATGGCACTTTGTGTTCTTTATAGGCTGACCTCCATGAGCTTGTAGCAGTCATGCCTGAAGACCATTCATCCATGTTTCTTCGCTTCAACCTGTGATAACCCAATACCAGTATGCCTAGATGGATCTAAAGGGGTATATTTTATAACTTGACTTGCCAATGTGCCTAGATTAGATCCAAAAGCTACATCTGCTTATCTTATAACCTGAATTGGATCTAAATGTTCTTTTGCATATTTATCTCTTAGATTGGGCTTAGACACATCTTGATCTTACAACATATCTTGTTTTGAGCTTAGCTATAACTGAAGATCAAATGGAATTAGATTATTGAATTAGGCATACAAATTGGCCAAGATTACATAAAACATCTAAAGGCCTATGATGCATTTGGATTGGGCTATGAAGTCTGATATAATTACTTGGATTTAGGCCCAAAGTGAAGCCCATTTCCAGCCCAGCTCTGCTTTGGACGAATTTGTGAATTGGATAATGATAGATATTTAGGGAAGTGACAGAAAGTATTTGGGGAAAGAATTAGCAAAAAGTCAAAAAGATGGGGTAGGGGTCTGGTGACACCTGTCCTAAAGATGGGGTAGGGGTCTGGTGACACCTGTCCTACAACTCAGCTAGCCCTCCTTCCTCAGACAAATATAGCTCACTTTAATCACCATTTGCAGCCATGGAAGCAAACAATATAGAGAGAGAGAGAGAGAGAGGGAGAGGTTGCAGGTGGAAGAAGAGATCTGAAAGCCTTGCAGGTAAGTTGGTTTTCCATAGTTTAAAACATCAATATTCATTAGCTTTGATGTTAGCTAAGATCATCCTTAGCTTAAGTAGGAGGGATTAGTGTATACGAGTCAGTTACGAGATTTACTTCGTTGAATTTGTATAGCAGTATTGCTATTGATTGAAGGATCAATGGTATTCTAGAGATGTATTTGAAATTGTTTCAGCATCATTAGAATGGTGTGATGAATATTTCGATGTATGTGGTTGAGTTAATTGATCAATGATGTTTGCTAATCTGCCATGTTTAAGTTGTTGTGATTAGAGGTTAATGAGTATAATTAAGCTTAATTAAGCATGATTAGCATGATATTGTATGCTTTATTGCTGTGTTAAGGTTTAATTGGTGTGACTAGAAAGTACCAAGCTTGATTAGTAACATTTGATTACTATGTTGTAGAGGTTTATGAGATGGCTTAGGTGGTCATAAGCTGGACAGCATGATGAGACAGGTTTAATTATTCTTATGAACTGTGATTAAGCTCCATTAAGCTTGCTGAAGATGATGATCCATTTTGGATGGTTATGTGAATGAGGCATATTGCTGACATTTCTTTGATTCCCACAAGAGTGGGATATATTTAATTGACATGAATGTGCAACATGAATATGCTACATGATTGGGCTATATAAGTGCCTAAGTGATTGAAGCATCCATAGCACGCAAGCATATGCATATCCCGCAAGGGACAAATTATACGAATATCCCTCAAGAGGGATGTCCCGGAAGGGACGAATGGCCACTGATCAGTTGGTATATGTTATAAGAAAGTTGATACAGAAGGTTCCCATGAGGAACACGATGATATGATCCCGGAAGGGATGAATGGACCACTGATCGGTTGGTAATGTTTACGATTACCCGGAAGGGTCCACTGGCCAGTCGGTTACGTGCATGCATCCACAAGGCTAATAGGTCATTAGATAGTTGTTGAATATTGCACTCACTCATGGTTCCACTAAATTATATGATCTTGCATAATCAAGTTATATTGTTGCCTGTGCAAACCTATATGGTGTCTACAAGTAAGTATGAATACTTCCTGGTGGTTGAATGTTGCTTCTATTGTGAATTGAAATGATTGTACTGAATAGCTTTCATTGCAGTTGATGGATTTTAATGTTTGAACTATGGATTGTCAACTTACTGAGCAATGTAAGCTCACCCTTTGATTTTAACATCTCAGATCATAAGAGTTGAAGTTTGGGACTAGGAGCAGTGGATATACCTAGAAGTGTTTTTGAAGTCGTTCGTTTGGATAGAAGGTACATATAGTGGTCAGCCATGGTGATCCTTTTGGATAAGTCTCTTCAAGGGTCTACATAGGATGTAGGGCATGAATATGGACTTAATTTCAAGTCTTGTACACATGTAAATGCAAGTAAAAGAGTTGTAATAACAATTGAGTTTCTTATGGTATAGTTTGCTTTGAATGATCAAGTACGAGTTGTTTTAATCGGGCATGAAAGGAATAGGGTTAATTCGGTGCACTACAATGTTTTAAACGAGTCACACTCTTACACAACCTTATTTGATCGATCATGATTGGTCATGGCCACGAATCAAGTCACGGCTTGATTCGGGTCGTGACACAACCGTTGTTCAACTTTCATGGCATAGGGCTACATATCTTTGAAGTCTTCATAACAATGCACCGCCACTTCATCCACAATCTCAGGATTTAATCCATGTACAAACCTGTCCATGGTGACTTCTATGTCCTCCTCTATGTTCGCTCGGGTCATTGCAACCTCTATCTCTTTGTAATAATCGAGAACGCTCGTTGATCCTTGAGTGAGACGCTGGAATTTGTTGTGCCATTCCCGGTGACAGTAACTTGGAAGGAATCGTCTCCTCATTATTGACTTCATCTCATTCCATGTCTCAACGGGTCGCTCTCCATTCTATCTCCTACTTGTAATAATCCGATCCCACCAAATAATAGCATAGTCAGAGAATTGAAATGAAGCAAGTTGTACCTTTTTCCTTTCAGAGTAGATATGACGTTTGAAGACCATCTCCATTCCTTCCTCCCATAAGCTTTGGAAACTTCACTTTTGTGTCACGGAGATCATTGTCCTGCCTTGGTGTTCTCTATTCTTTATCTTCATATGGAATCTGAAAGCTTTTTCTTTTTGCTTCATCCTCAATTCGATCTATCTTCTTGTGGATTTGTTTGAATTCAGCTCTCATCATCCTCCCAACCTCGTGTACATATGCTTGTAGCTATACATCTTCGAATACGCTTTCCTCTTGATAGTGTGACATGATGAGAATTCTGCAACAGATATTAGGACCTCAAAGCACTCTCTCATGTGTTTCTCTCAAGACTATGTTCACTCAATTCACTCGTGTTTGCACTCAAATGGCTTTTACCCTCTAATAATCTCACCACTCTTGCCTTTTTCCACTCATATATCCTCTTTCAGTTCTTTTTGAACTAAATAAACTATAATCAGAATGTCCCGCAACAATCCACCATGACTTCACCAAGATTTGAAAGAAGAATGTATGGTCGGATTCCAAATTACCAAAATATCGAGTAACAAGGCAATTACGGACTAGAGAATAATAGATCAATGGAAAAGAAACAACTTTGAATGAGGGACTTTGATAACTTTATGAATGGTCAAACAAATCTTGGACTTGTTCAATGTCTCACTTCTTCCACTTTTTTTCTACCTCTTTCTTTGTTGCTGATTCTTTTTTTTTACTTTTTTTTTATTTTGCAACTTTTCTTTCTTTTTTTTTCTGCTACTTTTTTTTCCTCTCCCACTACCTTTTTTTTTTTTTACTTTTTCTAAAAAAGATAACAGAAAAGAAAGAAGATAAAGAAAGACAACGAATATGAAAGAAAACAAAGATAAACAAAAAACATATATTAAACTTGACCTAGAACGTTGGCTCTGATACCAAATGATGCGAACCTCGCTAACATTGTGATGAAACCCAATATCAAGTATGATATGAACCTCACCAACTCGTGACGAAACCCGTATTCAACTAAGGTCTCCAGGAAACGTGTCCTTATCAAGCTCGAAAGGTGGAACCTTGACCCATTACCTATAGAGAGGTAAGAACCTTGGTATAGTGAAGATGTCACAATCAACTATGGAAGGGTTGATTGATAAGTTGGGGATGAACGCCACGGAATACACTGATAAGTTCGAATAGTTCTTCAAAGAACCAAAGAGAATAAAATCTCACACTTCATTAATGAATAAAACTGATCCAAATTTGTCCAAAGGCAAGCACCAGCCTTTAAATAGGCCAAAGTGCAATATTACATCAAAAATAACCTTCCTAAATAGTTGTCATCGGATAGGAAACTAATTAGAAAGCAAATCTAAGTGTTTCCTTAGGGAAATTAAAAAATATTACAAATATCTTCAGAACTAAGCAAAGGGGAAGGAAATATATTCTACTTGCTAAAAGAGGAAAGTGATATATTCTTGTAGATAACTTCAATATATCAGCATTAACTTGTGTTTCTCTTGCCTCTTTAGTTCTCTCAACTTCCTTTCTTGAAAATATTCTTACTCTTTCATCTGACTAAGATATATTCTTCAAAACACTTGCCCTCTTGACATTCAACCGAAATATATTTCTTGAAGCACTTGCACTCTTGATACTTAGCTGAAATATATGGCCTTCTTCATTTGTCCCTTTTTGAAATATCATGGATAATGTTGAGTCATTCAGCTTGCTTGTCACTTGTATACATATCTATGTTCTTCATTTCGTCTTACTTGAGCTTCTCGTCATTGAACCTTGAAAAACTTTGATTTCATTCTTCAAGCTCGTATCTTGGTTCACATCAATGTGATCCATGATACGAGCTCAATGCCTGCAATCAAAGTCTCTCATGATCCGATGATGAGAAGCTCGTGCACGACGAAGAAGTGGATATGGATATGGATATGGATATGCATACACGTGATGAGCAAGCTAAATGACTCAACATTATCCATGATATTTCAAAAATGGACCAATGATGAAGGCCACATATTTCAGCTGAATGTCAAGAGTGAAAGTGTTTCAAGAAATATATTTCAGTTGATGTCAAGAGGGAAAGTATTTGAAGAAATATATCTCAACTAGATATAATGAGGAAGAATATCATCAAGAAAGGAAGTTGAGAGAACTAAAGAGGCAAGAGAAGCACCAAGTTAATGCTAATATGTTGAAGTTATCTACAAGAATATATCACTTTCCTCTTTTAGCAAGTAGAATATATTTCCTTCCCCTTTACTTAGTTCTGAAGATATTGGTAATATATTGTAATTTCTCTGGGCTAACACTTAGAGTTGCTTTCTAATTAGTTTCTTATCCTATGAGAACCATTTAGGAAGGTTATTTTTGATGTAATATTGCACTTTAGCATATTTAAAGGCTGATGCTTGCTTTGGACGAATTTAATCAGTTTATTCATCAATAAAGTGTGAGATTTTTATTCTCTTTGGTTCTTTGAAGAACTATTCAAACTTATCAGAGAATTCCGTGGCGTTCATCCCCGACTCATCAATCAACCCTTCCATAGTTGATTGTGGAGTTTTCACCATACCAAGGTTCTTACCTCTTTATAGGTAATGGGTCAAGGTTCCATCATCTGAGCTTGTCAAGGACACGTTCCTTGGAGACCTTAGTCGTATACGGGTTTCATCACGTGTTGGTGAGGTTCTTATCATATTTGATATTGGGTCTCATCACGTTGTTGGCGAGGTTCGCATCAGAAAAATTCAAGAAAAATAAAATAATTCATAAAAATTCTGAAAAATCAGAGAAAATAGTAAATTCAATTCGAGCTCAACGGTATAAAAATCGTTGAAATCAGAGTTCAGATTAGGCCAAACGGGCATTGCAAAGTTCCAATTCGTTTGGAAATTTTTAGTGCTGGGCTGCACGACCAATCAACTTTGAAGAGTCGGTTCTCCCTCCTCGAGCCACCGAATCTGGTGTTCTCGGTGTCTATGAAAAGCTTGCATCATGAACTGCAATTGGAAATAAATTCTCGTTCAAAAGACGGACGATTTCACAGGAAAAAGTGGCTCAAACTCGGGTTTTCGTTAAGGAATAAAATCGGGTTGTTCAGGAGGCCAACTTCGAGGACTCATCTCAATCCACACACCTCCAAATCAGGAGTTCTTGGTGTACCTAGAAAGCCTGAACCATGAACTACAACTTAGAAGCAAATAGAGCAACAAAAAGTGACGAAATTAGTTCGAAAATCTTGGTCAAAATCAGCTATTTGTTAAGATGAAAAACAGGGCAGTTTCGGCATCTCGAGAGGCTGACTTCATGGACTCATATCTCGAGTTACAGATATTTAAATCCAGTGATTTTTATTTCTAGGGAAACTTTGAAGTATGATCTATGCTTTAGAATCAAATGGAATGCAAAAAGATGTGGAAACGAGCCCGAAAATTGTGTTTCAAAATCGCAATTTATCACAACAGTTCGAAACTTTGAAACATGATTTCTTTCAAACCGCTCAATGGAATCGAATTCCGTAAAATGCCCTAGTTTCCTGAGGTTATCGGAAACCTAAAGATGTAATTATTTCGTCCATTTAAGCTCTCCACGAGAATCAGCCATTAACGACTTATTGAAGCTTTCTCTCTCTATCTCTAAATTGCAACTAAGAACAAAACAATGGGAAAGAGTTTTTTAGATTACCTAGACGCTGAAGGGATCACTTTGACTGAGAAAGACGAGATCAAACTTCGGTTCTGGCTTTGTTGGCAATTCTTCGTTCCACCTCTTCTCCTCTTTGTGCTATTCAAACAAGGAACAACACACATAAACTCTGACCCTTTGTTACGTGATGTCAAAGACATTGATCTGTTTCTGTTAGGGTACGGATTGTTCGGGATCGTGGCTGCAGTCGTGAGCCATCACTCTTCTCTTCTGTTTGTTTACGTTAGCAGATAGGTTTGGGTGGGGAAGAAGTTGATTTTGCACTTTGGCCCCTCTATTCTACATCTTCTTAAATTGGTCCTCCTTATTTCAAAATTTTGCCCCCTAATTATTGGGCTATTACAAAGGCAAAACTCAATATTGAAAGGATGAATCAATAATATATGGACTGTGCAAACAAGGGTCGGAAGAAAGTCATTTTCGAACCAGGAGACTTAGTCTAGGTGCACCTTAGGAAAGAGAGATTTCTAGAAAAATGGAAGTCCAAGCTTATGCCAATAGGAGATGGACCCTTTTGGGTTCTTCAACGGATCAATGACAATGCATATAAGATTGACTTACCAGGTGAGTATGGAGTAAGTGCTACTTTTAATGTCGTTGATCTGTCCCCTTTTCTTGATACAAACATTGTAGAGTCGAGGACGACTCCTTTTCAAGAAGGGGAGAATGATGCAGACAAGGTTGCCAGACAAGACCCTGCGCATATCGAGAGCGACTTGATCTTGGATGGAGGAGGCCCAATGACAAGAGGCAGACTAAAGAAATGGCAAGATGCTATTGGAGCTCTAACAAATGAGTTAATAGCCCAAGGAGCTAAAGTTCAAGCTAGCAAGCGATAAGAGACCATAATCTTATTTGTTGAGGCCCGAACATCAGAGGTGTCAGCCCATGATGCAGTCCAAGCCCATCACACTCAATAAGGGAGGAAGGAATATTCTGCCTAAAGATAGAAAATTCATTCATAATGAAGCATCCACAAATAAAGGAAGAATATATGGGCAGATTACCTTAGTTATCTATATATTTAAGTTTTCATATTTAAATTATAGAAAGAATCCTATTTTGGCCATATATATGGTCTTCTCTACTCATGTATGGACAGATTTTTGAATTAAAATATCGAATTGAAGGAGTGTTCATCTTTGTGAGGTAAATCTCTCTTTTGCTCTTGTGAAATGTTGCGTTTGTCGAACTAATATTTTAGTTTGGTGATCCAAGTTTCCCAAAGCCCTCAATTTGTGCCTCGACCTAGGTGAATCGTTGTGTGGATTGGTTCTGTGTTCATGGTTAGGCGACTGATCTAAGTAGCAGGTCATGTTCCCTTTCGCTGGTTGGCTATTTGCACTCGCTTGGTTTTGAACCAACTCCTTTTCCCCTTTTCAACCTACGCCGTGAGAATCGGGCCACCCCTTGAGTTTCACATCAATATCTCTGGGAGAGTTCTTCTTCTGTTGTTCTTCAGCAACTCTGTAAGGTTTACAAGTGCATATCTTGTGATTCTACACTTTCATATAATATTGGTTCTTGGTTTAGTATAATCATTGGGTCAGTATTCTCCACTCGTTTATAATATTGGCTCTTGATTCTCTATAATCGATAGGTCAATATTCTGCATCCTGAAACCTCCTTTAGGTGATCTCGGAATTCTGACTTCCATCTTCTTGTTGTCGGATCTTGCAGCTTTGTTCATCGAGGTTCGCATCATATTCTGCATTCACTTCTCAGGAATGCTATAATGGATGAACATGCCCCTGAGATCTCTTTCACCATCTCCTAGCTTGAATTCCTTGCAAAACTTGACACATTTCAATTAGTCTTTCTTTTCACAAGAAACTACATGACAGTTTCAATTTCAAGTATCGCAAGTAGGAGGAGCATGCCCCTGTCTTCAAAACCTGACATCCCAAAATGAGGAGTTCCATAATTGGAAGCTAGAATACCCAGGATTACCACCTGACAAACCTTCACAGGGGCAAGGATCAAAGGGAACGGACCAAGTTAAATTGCCCTAGAAAGGGGTTGGCTGAAACACCCTTTGGTGTCTACACTTGCCAAGACAACTTTACATCTTGTACAACCGCCCATTGGTTTCAGCCATCAGTTGCACCATTAATCTGATGAAAATACTCAAAAAGGGTTCATCCCTTGGATAATGACTCTTCAGAAGTTTCTCTAAACTTTTTGAAACAGGAATTTTGCTTAATTCCTCATCATCTATATTCAACAGACTTCAGGCCATCGTAGAAGAACTTCCAAAGAAGGGTGACAATTTTCTGTGAGAGAATTGTGTTCGTCAATGGGCCAATCCGATGTACATCGAGGTGTTGATCATTGGCTTAAGGCTAGAGCTACAACAGACCCTTTGTCACTTCCAGAAGGTCCGGTTACAAGACTTCGGGCGAAACAATTCAAGGAAGCACTAAATGGACTAATTCAAGAACATTGGGCTGATTATTGGAAAGGAGAGATAGAGATAAGCCCAAGTGCAGATCAAGGCCTAATCCACATGATTGGAGTAATATAGCCATGACAGTAGTTTCCATGTGAGGAGTTGCTTATTATGGAATTCTGAATAGTTTCTCTGTGGGGGAGTTGTTTATTCTGGGATGCTGAGTAGTTTCCATGAGTATTTCATACATTGCCTCCTTTAAATGATTGCTTCCATTATATAAGGGAGGGAGCCACGAATTTGTAAAAGACCTTTGATCATTTTCTAAATTGAAAGCTTTATGCCCTCTTTTTGTTCTTGAAAGAACTTCTGAACTTATCAAGTTTATCTCGTGGCGTTCAAACAATTTAAGCTTATCATCCTCGTGGTGTGGCGTTTCTTCTCTTTGTAGTCTTGGTTCGTTCCACATCTTGGTTACGAGTCAAGCCTCAAACCCTTGTCTTCTCGTTCTTGGGGTTCAATCCATTATTGTTCCCGGGTTTCATCGCTGTTATTGGTGGAGTTCATGTCATCTGGTAACAGAGCTTCGGTTCAGAGGCAAGTGCTATATCTATCTTTTACTTTGGTTCAAAGAAAAAAAATTCGTCAAAAAAAATTCGTCAGGAAAAAAAGGAAATAAAATTCGTCAAAAAGAAAAAGAGGTAAAAAATCAAATATGCAAAAAAAAAGATGAAGATCTGATTGTGCAAGTCTGAGTCTCATTGAATCAATGGAAGTAAATTCAATATTCCACTTTGTTCTCTATTATTCTCAAAATCCTCTAATCTTCCAGTTTCTCTTATATTTTCTGCCTCGATTTTGCTTGATGCAAGTCTGAGTATTGTTGAATCTCTAAGAATAACTTCAATATTCCAATTCCTGTTTTCCCTTACTTCCAAATACTTTACTCATCCATTTTCCCTTAAAGTTTCTATCATGATGAGTTTTGGTTGGAATATCTCATTTTGAATTGTTACTTGATATTCTGATTTGTTCTAGAGTTTGATTAAGAGTTAAAGAGACATAATCGAGTGGGAAAAGGCAAGAGCGAGTGAGAACATCAGAGCGTAAAAGCCAATTGTGTGCAAACACGAGCATGAGTGCCATAATATTGAGAGGAAACACGTGAGGGAGTGCTGGTGAGGTTCCTTTGATCTTTTGTAGATATGTCCAACATTCAAGAGGAAGGTGCCGCTGAGGAAGTTCGACAACTTCCAAATCTTCAATTGCAAGCACTGATGGGAGAAATTAGATGTATGTTGAGGGCTAAATTGGAGCCTATCCATGAGAGGCTAGATCGAGTAGAAGGGGGGACACCAAGAAGAGATCAGCAAGACCGTCCTAATGTGCCACAACAAAGACGCGCTCGGTGGGCTGATGTAGGAGAAGAGGAGGAGGTGGAAGGATTTGGTGATGAAAATTGCAATTGGGGCTCGTTTGGGAATAGAGAAGATAGGATTGGACATTGAGGAGATAGGATTGGGTATATAGAAGATAGGATTGGTGGGAATAGAAAGGATAATGACTTAGGCAATATAAAGCTGAAGATCCCATCTTTCCAAGGCAAAAAGGACCCAGAGGCTTATTTGAAGTGTGAAATGAAGATGGAAATGGTGTTTGATTGCCATAATTATTTGGAGATCAAGAAGGTTAAGCAAGCGGCCATTGAATTCACTGATTATGCTATTGATTGGTGGGATCAAGTGGGGATGAGTCGGAGAAGGTATGGAGAGCAACCTGTATCCACGTGGGAGGAGATGAAGATGCTCATGAGAAGAAGATTTGTACCCAGCCATTACTACAGGAGCTTGTACCAAAAGGTACAGAGGTTAACTCAAGGCTCCAAGAGTGTGGATGAGTACTTCAAGGAGATGGATGTAGCTATGATGCGGGCTAATGTGGATGAAGATCGGGAAGCGACCATGGTTAGGTTCTTGCATGGTTTAAACCCAGAAATTGCCGATGTTATTGAATTGCAGCATTATGTAGAGTTGTCATACATGGTGCACCAAGCAATAAAGGTGGAGGAACAACTCAAGAGGAAAATTTTGGCTAGGAGGGGACAACCAATGGCTACCCAAGCACATGGAAGGCAGCTCCAAAAAAAGAAGAATAGCTGCAAAACAAGCCGAAGTTTGAACCCTTTGATGTGATACTCAAGGGGTGGCCCAATTCTCACGGCGTAGGTTGAAAAGGGGAAAAGGAGTTGGTTCGAAACCAAGCGGGTGCAAATAGCCAACCAACGGAAGGGATCGTGGCCTGCTACTTAGACCACTCGCCTAACCACGAACACAGAACCAATCCACACAGCGACTCACCTGAGTCGAGGCACGAATTAGGGGCTTTGGGAAACTTGGATCACCAAACTAAATTATTAGTTCGACAAAAGCAAGATTTCACAAGAGCAAAAGAGAGATTTACCTCACAAAGATGAACACACCTTCAATTCAATATTCTAATTCAAAACTAATCTGTCCATACATGAGCAAAGAAGACCATATATATGGCCAAAATAATATTCTTTCTATAATTTAAATATATAGATAACTAAGCTAATCTGCCCATATATTCTTCCTTTATTTGTGGATGCTTCATTATGGATAAATTTTCTATCTTTAGGCAGAATATTCCTTCATCCCTTATTGAGTGTGATGGGCTTGGGCTGCATCATGGGCTGACACCTCCGATGTTTGGGCCTCAACAAATAAGATTAAAGTCTCTTGTCGCTTGCTAGCTTGAACTTTAGCTTCTTGGGCTATCAACCCATTTGTTAGAGCTCCTATAGCATCCTGCCATTTCTTTAGTCTACCTCTTGTCATTAGGCCTCCTCCATCCAGGATAAAGTCCCTCTCGATATGGGTAGGGTCATGTTTGGCAACCTTGTCTGCATCATTCTCCCCTTCTCGAATCATCCTCGACTCTGTAAGGTCTGTATCAAGGAAAGGGGATAGATCAGCGACATTAAAAGTAGCACTTACCCCATACTCACCTGGTAAGTCAATCTTATATGCATTGTCATTGATCCTTTCAAGAACCCAGAAGGGTCCATCTCTTCTTGGCATAAGCTTGGACTTCTGTTTTTCGGGAAATCTCTCTTTCCTAAGGTGCACCCAGACTAAGTCTCCTGGTTCGAAAATGACTTTCTTCCAACCCTTGTTTGCACGTTCCATATATTGTTGATTCATCCTTTCAATATTGAGTTTTGCCTTCTCATGGATTTGCTTTACAAACTCCGCTCTTTTTGCTCCATCCATGCTAACTTTTTCCTGTACAGGCAATGGAATCAAATGAATAGGTGCTAAGGGATTAAATCCATAGACAATTTCAAAGGGAGAATATTTTGTGGTGGAATGAATGGCCTTGTTATATGCGAACTTAGCATGAGGCAGACATTCTTCCCAATTCTTCAAATTCTTCTTCACTAGAGTCCAAAGTAGAGTAGATAATGTCCTATTCATGACCTCAGTTTGTCCATCGGTTTGTGGATGACATGTAGTTGAAAACAACAACTTGGTTCCAATCTTTCCCCATAAGGTCTTCCAAAAATAGCTAAGGAACTTAGCATCCCGGTCGGAAACTATAGTCCTCGACATCCCATAAAGTCGCACGATTTCCCTAAAAAACTAGGAAGCAATATAAGATGCATCATCAGTTTTGCGACATGCAATAAAATGTGCCATCTTAGAAAATCAGTCTACAATAACAAACATAGAATCCATACCTCTTTGAGACCTTGGTAAACCTAAAATAAAGTCCATAGAAATATCTTCCCAAGGCACAGTAGGAACAGGAACTGGGGTGTATAAACCATGTGGATTAAGCTTGGATTTAGCTTTAAGACATGTAATGCATTTTCCCACAAAGTTCTCAACATCTCTTCTCATCTTAGGCCAATAAAAATGTTCACTCAATATGCTTAAGGTTTTAACAATGCCAAAATGTCCCATTAGGCCACCAGAATGTGCTTCGTTAATCAATAACATGCGTATGGAACAATTGGGAATACAAAGTTTATCTACCCGAAATAGAAATCCATCATGCAAGAAAAATTTCTCCCATCCACAATCAGATTTGCAATTGCCATAACTCGCAGAAAAATCCACATCACCAACATACAATTCCTTCATGAACTCAAATCCAAGAACTTTAGCATCTAAGGTAGAGATAAGAACATACCTTCGAGAAAGTGCATCGGCAACTATGTTATCCTTACCTTTCTTGTGCTTGATCACATAAGGGAATGACTCAATGAATTCGATCCATTTGGCATGCCTTCGATTAAGCTTATTCTATCCTTTAAGATGCTTTAAAGCCTCATGATCAGAATGTATAACAAATTCTTTTGGCCATAAGTAGTGTTGCCAAGTCTCCAAAACTCTAACTAAGGCATACAATTCTTTATCATATGTAGAATAGTTAAGAGTTGGACCATTTAATCTTTCACTAAAATAAGCAATAGACTTACCTTCTTGCATGAGAACTCCATCGATACCAATTCCACTTGCATCACATTCCACTTCAAAAGTCTTACCAAAGTTAGGGAGGGCAAGGACAGGTACATGTGTAAGTTTCTCCTTAATAAGCTGGAAGACCCTTTCTTGTGCTTCTCCCCACTTGAAAGACACGTTCTTCTTGGTTAACTCGTTCAATGGGGCTGCTATGGTGCTGAAATCTTTCACGGACCTCCTGTAGAAGCTCGCTAACCCATGGAAACTTCGCGCTTGTCCAAGGGTAGCAGGAGTTGGCCATTCTTTGATTGCCTTCACCTTTTCTTCATCTACTTTAATTCCCTCACCACTCACAACAAAGCCGAGAAAAATAACTTTGTTAGTGCAAAAATCACATTTCGTTAGATTTCCAAACAATTTCTCCTTCCTTAACATCGCTAGGAATTGTCTAAGATGATCCACATGTTCTTGTAAAGTCCTACTATATATAAGGATATCATCGAAATAAACTACCACAAATTTTCCAATATAGGCACGTAAGACATGATTCATTAACCTCATAAATGTGCTAGGTGCATTTGTTAGACCAAAGGGCATTACTAACCATTCATAAAGTCCATGTTTAGTCTTAAATGCCGTTTGCCATTCATCTCCTTCTTTCATTCTAATCTGGTGGTAGACACTCTTCAAGTCAATTTTTGAAAAGATGGTTGAGCCATTCAGTTCATCAAGCATATCATCTAGCCTAGGAATAGGGTGTCGATATCTTACCGTTATGTTATTGATGGCCCGACAATCAACACACATCCTCCATGTGCCATCCTTCTTGGGCACGAGCAAAACTGGTACTGCACAAGGACTAAGACTTTCCCTCACATACCCCTTGTCCATCAGCTCGTGGACTTGTCGTTGGATCTCCTTCGTCTCTTCGGGGTTGGTGCGGTATGCAGGACGATTAGGTTTGGACGCGCCGGGAATTAAGTAGATCTGATGCTCGATCCCTCTTAGCGGTGGTAAACCTGGTGGTACTTCTTCAGGAAACACGTCCTCGAATTCCTGCAAGAGAGATACAACAACACTTGGCAAGGTAGGGATTACATTGTTTGGTGGCTAACATTGCCTCTTTGTACACAAGTACTAAGAGGTTCTGTTGAGATAAAAGAGCTCGCTTAACCTCACTTTTTCTTGCCACTAATATTGTTTTCTCATTTTTCCTCTCAATCTCTTTTTTGTTGCTCATATTCTTTTAATCTTTTTCTCTTTTTCCTCTTCATTGCTCTCTTTCCTTTCTCTCTTCACTCTGTTTTTCCTCTCCACTCGCTCCTTTCTTTTCTCGTTTTATTTGATCTTCCAATATTTGCTTTGGAGACAATGGAAGGAGGGTTATGGGTTCCCCCGTAGTACAAAAGAATAACGGTTTAGGAAACCATCATGAGTAACACGCCTATCAAACTGCTATGGCCTACCAAGCAAAAGATGACATGCCTTCATAGGAACAACATCACATAAAATCTCATCCTTATACTCTCCTATGCTAAACAACACCTTAACTTGTTTTATTACCTTCAGCTCACCACAATCATTGAGCCATTGTAGTTTGTTTGGTTTACGATGTCTGAAGGTTGGAATCCCCAGCTTCTCCACTAGCTCGGTGCTGGCAACGTTGCTGCAACTTCCTCCATCAATGATGACACTACACACCTTGCCTTGAACTTGGCATCGTGTATGGAATAGGTTTTCTCGTTGATCATCCTTTTCCTCGGCCATTTGAGCACTGAGTATCCTTCGAGCTACCAGGAGCTCCCCTTCTTCTGGTTGTCCTCCGTCATCGTTTAATGGTGGTTCCTCCTCGGATGCTTCTTCCTCGGTCTCCCAACCACCATGCTGATTGATAATCATGGTGCGCTTGTTAGGGAACTCACTTGAGATGTGTCCTCTTCCATGGCACTTGAAGCATCCAATGTCACGATTTTTCAAACTCGATTCAACTGGAGCTTTCCTTGAAGGGAAAGTCGATTTCTCTCCTTTCTTCATATCAGACTCTTTGCTTCCTGATGTAAAGGAGAGCTCTCTTTTTGGGTTACTCTTCCACGAACTAGATATGGTAGACCTGTCATTTCTCCTCAGCAAATTCCTTCTCTTGAGCTGTTGCTCCACCTTGACGGCTTGGTGCACCATATCTTGAAGCTCCACGTAGTGTTGCATCTCGACAATGTCGGCAATATCCCGATTGAGACCATGCAGAAACCGAGCCATGGTTGCTTCCCTATCTTCCTCTACATTGGCTCGGATCAGTGCGATCTCCATTTCCTTGTGGTACTCATCAACACTCTTGGAACCTTGTGTGAGGCGTTGGAGCTTATTGTGAAGCTCTCTATGGAAATGAGATGGAATGAAACGCCTCCTCATTACTGCCTTCATTTCTTCCCATGTGATAATAGGATGTTCGCCATGTCTCATCCTTTCCCTTCGTATCTGGTCCCATCAAACAAGAGTGTAATCAGTAAACTCAAGAGCAGTAAGTTTTACTTTCTTACCCTCCGAATAGTTGTGGCACCCAAAGATTTGCTCAACTCGCATCTCCTATTCTAAAAATGCCTCAGGATCACTCTTTCCTTGGAAAGAAGGAATCGTCATTTTAATCCCTCCAAAGTCTTCTTCTCCATTTCTGGGTATCCTTGGTCCTCCCCTAGACCGGTTACGTGGCCTCCTTTGTGGCTGGAGGTCATCACGCTCGTCTTCATCCCAGCTCTCCAGATCCTCAACTTCTCCCATGGGGTAGGGTCGTGGGGCTCGAGTTTGCCTGCCGGGGGTCAGGAAGGTTCTGCTCGCTACTTGACCCTCCACTCGATCTAATCGATCATGGATTCCCTCCAACTTCCGATCCAGCAATCTTTCAAAATGATTCACCAAAGCCTGCATTTGGAAGGGTGCTAGGCCTTGTTGTTGAGCATCTTCCCTCTTATCGCCTTCACCGAAACTTCCAGTTGCCTTCGTGCGATCTGTCATGTTAGAAGTTTGTATGGACCTCACCAAATAAAAATCTCACCACACTCAGAATGTTTCACTCATTTCTTACCTCGTGTTTCACTCCACTCTTGATGAGCTCACTTTCACACACAAAAAAGGAAAAAATCACTCAAATCTCTTCCTAAGTTCTTATGCAATCTAACCTTGTCTCGGTGATTCAAATATGGCCAATTCTCAGCTCTACCAGATAAGTAATGGTGGGTGATCCCGTAAACGTGTAGACAAAGGACTTTTTTTTTCCAAAGAAGATCACAGTTTGATAGCTAAAAGGGATTGGGATTTCAATGGATACAGAATTTTTTTCAAAGGGAATAGAAATAACAATAATGGATGAATAGACTTGAAAGAAATTGTAATAGAGATGCAACTGCAATTTGCAAATATAAGGAGATCAGACTTGAAGAAGAACAACCTCTTTTTTTTGTTTCCTTTTTTTTTTTGCAGAATTCTTTTTTTTTTCCTTCTTCCTTTGCAGACTTCTTTTTTTTATTTTTTTTTGTTTTTTGTTTTTTTTACTATCAGATAAACTGAATGAGATAATGAAAAGAACAACGACGGAACGACGATATACTGAAGGATAGATAACCTACCATGTAAACCTTGAGCTCTGATACCAGATGATGTGATACTCAAGGGGTGGCCCAATTCTCAGGCGTAGGTTGAAAATGGGAAAAGGAGTTGGTTCAAAACCAAGTGGGTGCAAATAGCCAACCAACGGAAGGGATCGTGACTTGCTACTTAGACCACTCGCCTAACCACGAACACAGAACCAATCCACACAACGACTCACCTGGGTCGAGGCACGAATTGGGGGCTTTGGGAAACTTGGATCACCAAACTAAATTATTAGTTCGACAAAAGCAAGATTTCACAAGAGCAAAAGAGAGATTTACCTCACAAAGATGAACACACCTTCAATTCGATATTCTAATTCAAAACTAATCTATACATACATGAGCAGAGAAGACCATATATATGGCCAAAATAATATTCTTTCTATAATTTAAATATGGAAACTTAAATATATAGATAATTAAGCTAATATGCCCATATATTCTTCCTTTATTTGTGGATGCTTCATTATGGACGAATTTTCTATCTTTAGGCAGAATATTCCTTCCTCCCTTATTGAGTGTGACGGGCTTGGGCTACATCATGGGTTGACACCTCCGATGTTCGGGCCTCAACAAATAAGATTAAAGTCTCTTGTCGCTTGCTAGCTTGAACTTTAGCTTCTTGGGCTATCAACCCATTTGTTAGAGCTCCAATAGCATCTTGCCATTTCTTTAGTCTGCCTCTTGTCATTGGGCCTCCTCCATCCAGGATCAAGTCCCTCTCGATATGGGTAGGGTCATGTTTGGCAACCTTGTCTGCATCACCTTTCAAGAAGCCAAAACCAGTGACATTAGCTACTCAAGGTAATAGCGAGTCCACTTTTTCGAAATCTCGTGATATCAAGTGCTTTAAATGTCAGGGACGTGGTAACATAGCAAGCCAATGTGCAAACAAAAGGGTGATGGTGATAAACGCCCAAGGAGAACTTGAGTCGGAAGATGAAGATGAAGTAGCTGATGAAGTGCCACCAATTGAGGATAGTGATGATGAGCAACATGCTGTTGTTGGAAATTTGTTGGTGGCCAGACGAGTTCTCAATTTGCAAGCTAAGGATGAAGAATGTAACCAGAGGGATAACTTGTTTCATACTCATTGCTTTGCAAATAACAAGGTTTGCAGTGTTATCATTGATGGAGGAATTTCCACGAATGTCGCAAGCACTGATTTTGTGGAGAAATTGTCACTACCAACCTTGAGACATCCACGCCCTTATCGACTACAATGGTTGAATGATTGCGGTGAAATCAAGGTGACAAAGCAAGTTTTGGTAGCAATTTCCATTGGCAAATATGAAAATAAGTTGATGTGATCCAAGATACGAGCTAGAAGAATGAAACTAAAGTCTTTCAAGGTCCAATGACGAGAAGCTCAAGTGAGATGAAATGGAGGACATGGATATGCATACAAGTGACGAGCAAGCTCAATAACTCAACATTATTCATAATATTTCAAAAATGGATAAATGATGAAGGCCACATATTTCAGCTCATTGTCAATAGTATAAGTGATTCAAGAAACATATTTCAGCTGAATGTCAAGAGGGAAAGTATTTGAAGAAATATATCTTAACTAGATATAACGAGGAAAAATATCATCAGGAAAGGAAGTTGAGAGAACTAAAGAGGCAAGAGAAGCACAACTTAATGCTGATATATTGAAGTTATCTACAAGAATATATCACTTTCCTCTTTTAGTAAGTGGAATATATTACCTTCCCCTTTGCTTAGTTCTGAAGATATTCGTAATATTTTCTAATTTCCCTGAGGAAACACTTAGAATTGCTTTCTAATTAGTTTCCTATCCCATGAGAACCATTTAGGAGGGTTATTTTTTATATAATATTGCACTTTGGCCTATTTAAAGGTTGGTGCTTGCCTTTGGACGAATTTAGATCAGTTTATTCATTAATAGAGTGTGAGATTTTATTCTCTTTGGTTCTTTCAAGAACTATTCAAACTTATCGGAGAATTCCGTGGTGTTCATTCTCGACTTATCAATCAACCCTTCCATAGTTGATTGTGGCATCTTCACCATATCAAGGTTCTTACCTCTTTATAGGTAATGGGTCAATGCTCCATCATCTGAGCTTGTCAAGGACACGTTTTGATGTAGACAATGTTGCCAAACATGACCCTACCCATATCGAGAGGGACTTGATCTTGGATGGAGGAGGCCCAATGACAAGAGGCAGACTAAAGAAATGGCAAGATGCTATTGGAGCTCTAACAAACGGGTTGATAGCCCAAGAAGCTAAAGTTCAAGCTAGTAAGCGACAAGAGACTTTAATCTTATTTGTTGAGGCCCGAACATCGGAGGTGTCAGCCCATGATGCAGCCCAAGCCCACCACACTCAATAAGGGAGGAAGGAATACTCTGCCTAAAGATAGAAAATTCGTCCATAATGAAGCATCCACAAATAAAGGAAGAATACATGGGCAGATTAGCTTAGTTATCTATATATTTAAGTTTCCATATTTAAATTATAGAAAGAATATTATTTTGGCCATATATATGGTCTTCTCTGCTCATGTATGGACAGATTAGTTTTGAATTAGAATATCGAATTGAAGGTGTGTTCATCTTTGTGAGGTAAATCTCTCTTTTGCTCTTGTGAAATCTTGCTTTTGTCGAACTAATAATTTAGTTTGGTGATCCAAGTTTCCCAAAGCCCCCAATTCGTGCGTCGACCCAGGTGAGTTGTTGTGGATTGGTTCTGTGCTCATGGTTAGGCAAGTGGTCTAAGTAGCAGGTCACGATCCCTTCCGTTGGTTGGCTATTTGCACCCGCTTGGTTTCGAACCAACTCCTTTTCCCCTTTTCAACCTACGCCGTGAGAATCGGGCCACCCCTTGAGTACCACATCACGTTCCTTGGAGACCTTAGTCGTATACGGGTTTCATCACATGTTGGTGAGGTTCTTATCATATTTTATATTGGGTCTCATCACGTTGTTGGCGAGGTTCGCATCATAAGTTGTTGTGCGATGTGGTGCCAATGCATGCATGCCATCTATTGTTGGGGAGACCTTGGTAGTTTGATTGGAAGGTAACACATGATGGGTTCACAAATAGGTATTCTTTACTATGAAGGGACAGCCTATTACTCTTGTGCCATCGACTCCAAGACAAGTTATGGATGATCAGTTGAAGCTACAAAGATCAAATGAAAAAAAGAGAGAAAAAGAAAATGAGAGCAAAGAAATTGAGAAGAAAGAAATTGAGAGAAAAGAGTCAAAATGAGCTGAAAAGAACAAAAGAAAAATTAAGGAAGCTGTGAATAGAGAGTAGAGAAAAGAGAACAACTGCTATGCAAGAATAAGTGAGATTCAGAGAGCTATGTTTTTAAATCAGCAGCCACTTATACTTTCGTATAAGGAGGCACTTTTGAGCACTAATGATCTTAACAATTCTCTGCCAAGTTTGCTGTTTCTCTCTTACAGGAATTTGAGGATGTATTTCCCGAAGAGGTTCCACCTGGTTTGCCTCCGATTCGAGGGATCGAACATCAAATCGATTTCATACCCGGTGCATCCATTCCAAACTGACCTGCATATAGAAGCAATCCGGAGGAAACAAAGGAATTTCAAAGGCAAGTGACTGAGTTATTGGAGAAGGGGTATGTTCGGGAAAGTATGAGCCCTTGTGGGGTTCCAGTGCTGCTAGTTCCTAAAAAGGATGGGACGTGGAGAATGTGTGTTGATTGCCGAGCCATCAACAACATAACGGTAAAGTATCGTCACCCAATTCCTGGACTTGATGATATGCTTGATGAGCTACATAGTTCTTGTGTATTCACAAAGATTGATCTTAGGAGCAGGTATCATCAGATTAGGATGAAGGAAGGTGATGAATGGAAGACTGCTTTTAAGACTAAGTATGGATTATATGAGTGGTTAGTGATGCCTTTTGGGTTAACTAATGCTCCAAGCACTTTTATGCGTTTGATGAACCATGTTTTACGTGCTTTCATAGGCAAATTTGTAGTGCTTTATTTTGATGATATTTTGATTTATAGCACAAGTCTGGAAGAACATGTCATGCATTTAAAATATGTTTTGAGTGTGTTGAAAGAAGAGACGCTCTTTGCTAACCTCAAGAAATGTTCCTTCTGCACAAAAAGAGTTGCATTTCTTGGTTTTGTTGTTAGTGCTAAAGGTGTTGAGATGGGTGAGGAAAAGGTGAAAGCAATCCAGGAGTGGCCAACACCTACTATAGTCAGCCAAGTGAGGAGTTTCCATGGTTTGGCAAAGCTTTTATAGGAGGTTTTTCATAATTTTAGTAGCATTGCAGCTCCTCTTACTGAGGTGATCAAGAAAAACAAGCCATTCAAGTGGGGAGAGGAACAAGAGAAAGCATTCAACACCTTGAAAGAAAAGCTAAGTTCTACTCCTTTACTAATCTTACTTGACTTTTCTAAAACATTTGAAATCGAATGGGATGCTTCCGGTATTGGTATAGGTGCCGTGCTTATGCAAGAACGGCAACCCATTGCTTACTTCAGTGAGAAGTTGAGTGGAGCCGCTCTCAACTATCCCACGTATGACATGGAGATGTACGCATTGGTGAGGGCATTGGAGACGTGGTAGCATTCCCTATGGCCGAAGGAGTTCGTGATTCACATAGATCACCAATCTCTAAAGCATTTGAAGGGTCAGAAAAAGCTGAACCGGCGCCATGCTAAATGGGTGGAGTTCATTCAGACATTTCCTTATGTGATCAGGTACAAGTAAGGCAAGGAGAACGTGGTCGCCAATACCTTATCTCAGAGGTATGCTTTACTATCCACTCTAGATGCGAAATTGCTTGGATTCGAATATATCAAAGACTTCTATGCTACAGATGTTGATTTTGCGGATGTGTTCAATGCATGCGAAAGGATTGCATTTGGAAAGTTCTATCGGCATGATGGATTTTTATTTCGTGAAAATATATTGTGTGCGCCTATGTATTCATTGCGTGAATTGCTTGTTAGGGAAGTGATGCGAACCTCACCAATACCGTGATGAAACCCGATACCAAGTATGATATGAACCTCACCAACCCGTGACGAAACCCGTATTCGACTAAGGCCTCCAGGAAACATGTCCTTTCAAGCTCGAAATGTGGAACCTTGACCCATTACCTATAAAGAGATAAGAACCCTGGTATAGTAAAGACGCCATAATTAACTATGGAAGAGTTGATTGATAAGTCAGGGATGAACGCCACGGAATTTTCTGATAAGTTCGAATAGTTCTTCAAAGAACTAAAGAGAATAAAAATCTCACACTTTATTGATGAATAAACTGATCCAATTCGTCCAAAGAGAAGCACCAGCCTTTAAATAGGCCAAAGTGCAATATTACATCAAAAATAACCTTCCTAAATGGTTCTCATAGGATAGGAAACTAATTATAAAGCAAATCTAAGTGTTATCCCAGAGAAATTACAATATATTACCAATATCTTCAGAACTAAATAAATGGGTAGGAAATATATTCTACTTGCTAGAAGAGGAAAGTGATATATTCTTGTAGATAACTTCAATATATCAGCATTAACTTGTATTTCTCTTGCCTCTTTAGTTCTCTCAACTTCCTTTCTTGAAAATATTCTTGCTCTTTCATATGGCTAAGATATGTTTCTTCAAAATACTTGCCCTCTTGACATTCAACCGAAATATATTTCTTGAAGCACTTGCACTCTTGATACTTAGCTGAAATATATGGCCTTCTTCATTTGTCCCTTTTTGAAATATCATAGATAATGTTGAGTCATTCAGCTTACTTATCACTTGTATACCTATCCATGTCCTTCATTTTGTCTTACTTAAGCTTCTCGTCATTGGACATTGAAAGACTTTGATTTCATTCTTCAAGCTCGTATCTTGGATCACATCATTCCCCTCCTCTTGAAAAGGATTTGTCCTCAAATCTTGCCCTGCATTGAATGAAGATAAATTACAAACTTGGAAATTATCATTATCTTTACACTCACCTTGCTGTTCAAATTTGTAAGCATCATCAGCAATCCGCTCAAGAACTCGAAATAGTCCATCTCCATGAGGATGTCGCTTTGAATGCATTTGAATGTGAATCCTCTTCATCCTCAAGCGCAATGAATTACAACCACTTAGCTCAAACACAAAATTCTTGCTGCCACTGTTAGGGTGCATGGCTTTCACATGAATTGCCTTAACAAATTCACCTTTTATCATTCCACCTAAGTAAGCAGAGCCACTTAAAGGTAAAGATGTTAAATTCATAAGAATTAATAAAGTGAAGCCATATACTTGCTTTGAATGAGAAAACTTAGTGGTAGAAAAAATGACACTAGAATGAGCAACCACAGCATTGGGAAAACAATATTCCCATGATTTAAAATCAAATTTTGCATAGCAATTCAAAAACAATAATTTGTTTCCATGTTCTCTCATATTTTCCCAAGAGTAGTTCAAGAAGTTAGCAATTTTGTGTAAAATATGTGTAACATGTATTCTCTCTATCTTTTTAAAGAACAAATCATCATGTCTGATATCATCCATTATATGACATGGAATATAGTACCAATATAAGCTAGATAAGTAATGGAAACCACTTATCTGACTTACCGAAGTAGATATTGGCCAATCTTGGGTTGCCTTTTCCTCTTCAACGAGATTCTCATTAACTTTAGCACTCAAAATCAAATCAGAAAACACAATCTCATCCATACAAAGAGTTCGAGTTTCAAATTTAGCAAATAACGATTCTTTGCTTAAGGCCTCCAAAACAAGTCGAGTATTTACCATGATTATCTAGACTCTTATCATAACGAATGCTGTCAACATAAATAAATGCAAATAAATTATGGCTCATAAGTCTCATGAAAGCATTAGGCCTATTAATCACTCCAAAAGGAATCACCAACCAGTCAAACAAATCAAGTTTTATTTGGAATGTATTGATAAACTCATATCCCTCTTTCAACCAAACATGATGAAATTCACTTTCAAGATTAGGCTTTGAAATCAAATATGCATCATGAAATCCATCTAACATGCAATCTAAATGATGAACAGAATTAGGGCACATGACCATTGTGTTTTTGATGGCTTGAAAATCAGAAAACCCTATCCATGTTTGATCCCCATGCTCTAGTAACATTAAGACAATAAAGGGACTCATATACTCACTAGCTTGTAGATTTACCACTTGCTCATTGGGTTGTAGTTGAATCTCCTTCATCTCCTTATGATTACTTCTAATGGCTAGTTGGTTTGGATTTGATCCTTGATGCACTCCCTTGACTTCCTGCAAATAAGAAATAATATCGCTTGGCAATAATCCGACAAGATTGTTAGTAAATAAAATCGGCTCCTTAATCGTAAGGAGCTGATGTAAAATTAAAGAGCTGTCAATCTCATAGTCTTTTTCCTCTCTTGCACTCACCAATGAAACATCTCTCTTATTGTTTCTCTCCTCCATCTCTTTTCTCTCATTTTCTTTTTCCACAACTTCAATCTCTCTCTCTTTTTTATTGCTCTCTGTTTCTTGACACTCATCTATCTTTTTATCACGCTGTTTCTTTTGCTCACTCTCTCTTTTTTTATCACTCTTTTTCTTGAGCATTCTTTTGGTTCTCATGAATTTGTGTAATACTCACAGCTTGTTTGACTTCCATAGATGGCTAAGAATAGATCTTCATTGAGGGGACCTCAACTTGCTGAGAGGTTGATCTTGAAGAACTTGTTGCAGCCATGCTTGTGCGCCATTCATCCATGTTTCTTTGCTTCAACCGTCGTTCAACTTTCATGGCATGGAGCAACATATCATTGAGCTCCTCATGGCAATGCATCCCCACAACATCAACAATCTCATGATTTAGTCTGCTTAAGAACTTGTCCTTGGTGGCCTCAATATCCTCCTCCACATTGGCTCGGCTTGTTGCAACCTCCATTTCTTTGTAATATTCGATAACGCTCTTCGATCCTTGAGTGAGATGTTGCAATTTGTTGTGCAATTCCCAGCAATAGGAACTTGGAAGGAATCGTTGCCTCATTATTGACTTCATCTCACTCCATGTCTCAATTGGTCGCTCTCCATTGTGTCTCCTACTTGTAATAATCCGATCCCACCAAATAATAGCATAGTTGGAGAATTGAAATGAAGCAGGTTGTACCTTTTTCCTTTCGGAGTAGATATGATGTTTGAAGACCATCTCCAATGCTTCCTCCCACAAAAGATAAGCTTTGGGGTCGTTTCTGCCTTGGAAAGTTGGAAACTTTACTTTTGTGTCACGGAGATCATTGTCCCGCCATGGTCTTCTTGATTCTTTATCTTCTTTCTTTTCTATTATCTTCTTAGGAAAAAGTTGCAAAAAAGGGCCAAAAAAAAAAAGAAACAGCAGTAAAAAAAAGGTAGGAAAAAAGTGAAAGAAGTGAGACATTGAGCAAGTCCAAGACTTATTTGGCCATTCATAGAGTTATCAAAGTTCCTCATTCAAAGTTGTTTCTTTTCAATTGATCTATCATTCTCTTGTCCATAATCCCCTTATTTCGCTTGATCTTTGTTACTTTGGAACTTGACCCTATTCTCTTCCTTCAAATCTTGGTGAAGTCGTGGTGGATTGTTGCGAGACATTCTGATTATAGTTGGTTTAGTTCAAAAAGAACTGAAAGAGGATATACGACTGGAAAAAGGCAAGATTGGTGAGATTATTAGAGGGTAAAAGCCATTTGAGTGCGAACACGAGTGAATTGAGTGAACATATTCTTGAGAGAAACATGTGAGAGAGTGCCTGTGAGGTCCTAATATCTGTTGCAGAATTCTCATCATGTCACACTATCAAGTGGAAAGCGTATTCGAAGATGTACAGCTACAAGCATATGTACACGAGGTTGGGAGGATGATGAGAGCTGAATTCAAACAAATCCACAAGAAGATAGATCGAATTGAGGATGAAGCAAAAAGAAAAAGCTTTCAGCTTCCACACAGCAAATATTTCTCGGTATCTTATTGCTCGTTTTGCTCCCCTTGAGCTCCTTCTTCTCTTGTATCTGATATTGACTCCCATTCGTGATTCCTTGTGGAATTAACTTGTATTATCTCACAACAAGTATAAAAAAACCCAACTACAGACTCTGGTCGAGTATATGCCTCATAGCCCCCACTGCTTGCACTCCTCACTCGACCCCTCATAATACAGACTCAGCACTCACACTCTCCTCTCAGTGTGTCCCTCGTGCCCTCAGTTGTCTGCGCTCCCTCTTGTGAGTCTTTGAATGAAGTCTGAAGTGCCTCTTGATGAATGACTCAAATGAGAGTCCACGCCTATTTATACACAAAACCCACCAAGCAAATATGCCAGGTAATCTAGACTTTCCCTAACAATAAGTTTATACAAGGTAGTTGACCAATCTCTATCAAGACTTTCCATGTGTGCCGGGAATATTCTCCTCCTGAGATTTCTCTTGCCATGTTGGATCCCTGATCCTCGCAAGCTTCCCAATCTGGCACACCTGTCTTCCATAGATAGTGCTGATTCTCCTCCTAAGAATCCGCTTGCCCTTTTGGATCCCCCGATCCTTGGTCAACTTCCATATCTAGCGTGCTTGACTTCCATAAGTGGCTTCCAAGCGTATCCATGATTGCCTCCCCCAATCATGGATTGATTGGATCTATGCCACGATTCTCGCTGTTCCCCATAAGGCAGGTTGTGATCCAAGGACTTGATTGATCCTTCCATCGTGGCCTGCATCTACTCCAAGGAACGTTGCCAAGCGCTCCATGGCATTCATAGCACATATCCCGAGAGATAGCCTCTGAGCTCCATGGCTTCCCATGTGCCTGCAACCACAGTCGTGATCGAGAACCCTTCTCATGATCAAGTACCATCACAGTGCCTTCCTTGAGCAATCATGCGCATCGCTATCCAGCACCTCGACACTTAGTCGATAACGTGCCCTCCCAGCACGTTGCCCGCTACCATGACTCCAAGGCACGCTCATGGTAGGCGGGTCTTGGGATACCACCTTAGGGGTCTAACAAACCTCCCCCACCAGAAGAGGACGATGCCCTCGTCGACTTTGCTGCGTGGTATGCCGCTAAGACCTTGACGTACCTCTCAACGTCTTCTGACAGCCTAGGCCATGTATATGACCTTGAGAGTAGCGCCACCATGCGCTCCTGCCCTCGATGTCCAGCCCCCTAGCTGTCATGGCACTCCTCCATGATTCTACGATGTAGTCCCCCTCCGCAAGGGATGTATAGGCGACCACCCTTCCCGTAGAGTAGCCCATCTTTCAGCTGATAGCATCGCACCGTGCCATCCCTTACCTACTCCACCAAGAGCTGGTAACCCTTGTTCTGTTGCATCGCAGCCCGGATATCCTTCAGGAAATCTGAAGTTCGATGGGAGATGGCATCAAATCTCTCCCTCCTGTTTTCTGAGTAGCGCTGCTCCAGAGGCTTTAGCTTCCGGCTTGCAACAGTAATCATCTCGCACGAGCACACCTCCAACTGCACAATCACAATGTGCTTTGGAGGGCTTCACCAAGTTAGGAAGCCTGAGCACCCGCTCCTTCACCATGGCTTCCTTCACCTCGTGGTCCACCACCCTCCGTGGTAGTAGACCTGCTGGTAGCTCTTCAGGCATCACACCCTGAAGACTCCCACGTACCTTTGCACTCTCCAAAGGCACTTCTGGCTCTAGGCTAACACCTTGTGCCCCCACTCTGCCTACATCAGCCAAGTAGGTGGGGCAACCCTTCTTCCTCCCTCGTGCTACCCGCATGGCAGACACCCTTTCCGTCGCAATTGCCTTGTTGTGACTGGAGCCTTTGTATCCTCGAACAAAGCATGGGTGTCATGGATCACCAATGATGAATCCGCTGAGGTGCACTGAGACCGTAACCGAGGCCTCCACGAAGAAGTTGTTCCCAAGAACCAAGTCATAGTCATCCAACGAGACAACCATAACGTCAAGGCTTCCCTCCCAAGACTCCATCTTGATGGGAACTCCTTTAGCCAGGCCACCAATTGGCTGGCTCTTCGAGTTGACTGCCTTCAACTTGGAGTTGTGCCGCTCCACTTTCAGCCCAAGTGGTCGCACCATCCTGTCCGACACGAATGTGTTGGATGCTCCTGTGTCCACCAATGTCGACACCTTTCGACCATTGAGTGGCATGTCCACGAACAATAGCCCATATGCAGCCTTCCGTCGATCAAAACGAAGTGCGCCTAGCACCTGCAATGTAGAGGCATGTACCACTGCCTCCTTATCAGAGTCCTGATCCACCAACACCGAGAGCTTCTTCCGCTTTGGGCAATCTTTTGCCCTGTGAGGACCCTTGCATATGAAGCAATGAGTCTAAGGGTCCTTCTTCAAGGAGCTATTTCCCTCGTTCTCCTTCTCCTTCTCCTTCCCTTTGTCCTCACGAGTGAGCCTACTCTTACCCTTGCCATTCCTTCCCTTGGCTTTGGACTTGGACACCTTGTCCTTGTCCTCCCCTTGCACCTCCTCCACTCCGTCTTCAACATGAGTGTTGCGCAAGTCGAGCAACGCATCAGCCACTGCTAGAGCCGTTGGAAGGTCCTTGGCACCTTGGCGTCTGAGCTCTAGTTGAGCCCATGGTTGCAGACCCTTCAGAAATGTATACAGCTTATCCGTCTCTGACATGTCCGTCATGTCAAGCATCAATAAGCTGAACTGCTTGACATATTCCCGCACTGAGCTGGTTTGCTTCAGCTTCCCTAATGTGTCCCGAGCCACCCACGCTATGTTGCTCAGTAGGAATTGCTCTTTCAATTCCTACTTCAGCGCTTCCCACGTCTCAATACGTGGTCGCCCAGTACTGAGTGCATCCTGGACCCGCGTCCGCCACCATAGCTTTGCATCATTAGCCAAGTACATGGTGGTCACCATGACCTTATCCGCTTTTGGGACCTTCGCAGCATCGAAGTAAGTCTCCATGTCCCAAAGGAAGTTCTCCAACTCCTTCGAACTCCAAGTACCTTCGAATACCTTGGGCTCGGGGATCTTCACCTTCCACCGAGTCTCACTCCCTGATGCGACTCCTTGAGTGGCCAGTTGTCGCTTGATCAAGACCACATCGTCTCGCAACGCAGTGACTTCGGAGACCAGGACCTTCACAAGGTCCATCAGCGTCCCACCAAGGTCATCGCCCTCTCCGACATTGTCTTCAAGAGCAAGGATGCGCTCATGCACAACGCACATCAAGGGTGCACCTTCTGTGACTATGGCAACTTGCCTCTCCAAGGCCACCATTCGTTCCGCAGTGCCTCCATTGATTGAGTCGTCACGGTTGTAATGTTGTGGAAACTGGGGATGATACCAACTCCTTGGTACCAACCTTCAGGCGCTGATACCAACTCCTTGGTATCTTTAGGCTCTGATACCTTTTGTCAC
Source organism: Lagerstroemia speciosa (assembly GCA_037672795.1). Lineage (NCBI taxonomy): Eukaryota > Viridiplantae > Streptophyta > Magnoliopsida > Myrtales > Lythraceae > Lagerstroemia > Lagerstroemia speciosa. The sequence continues at coordinate 924,023 of CM075310.1, forward strand.
GGGGCAAAGGGCGCTACCCAAATACTGCTCGAGTACCTTGGTACCGCTAAGCGCCAATAGCTCGCTCTACTGATGAGCCACAAAACTCCCACACAATTGAGGCTCACAAGCCTAGAATCGATCAAAGCACACAGAAGAGGTTGGGAAAAATTAACTTGTATTATCTCACAACAAGTATAAGAAAAACCCAACTACAGACTCTGGTCGAGTATATGCCTCACAGCCCCCACTGCTTGCACTCCTCACTCGACCCCTCACAATACAGACTTAGCACTCACACTCTCCTCTTAGTGTGTCCCTCATGCCCTCAGCTGTCTGTGCTCCCTCTTGTGAGTCTCTGAATGAAATCTAAAGTGCCTCTTGATGAATGACTCAAATAAGAGTCCACGCTTATTTATACACGAAGCCCACCAAGCAAATATGCCAAGTAATCTAGACTTTCCCTAACAACAAGTCTATACAAGGTAGTTGACCAATCTCTATCAAGACTTTCCATATGTGCCGGGAATTTCTCCTCTTGAGATTCCTCTTGCCATGTTGGATCCCTGATCCTCACAAGCTTCCCGATCTGGCACACCTGTCTTCCATAGATAGGGCTGATTCTCCTCCTAAGAATACGCTTGCCCTTTGGATCCCCCGATCCTTGGTCAACTTCCATATCTGGCGTGCTTGACTTCCATAAGTGGCTTCTAGGCGTATCCATGATTGCCTCCCCCAATCATGGATTGATTGGATCCATGCCATGATTCCCGCTGCTCCCCATAAGGCAGGTTGTGATCCAGGGACTTGATTGATCCTTCCACCGTGGCCCGCATCTGCTCCAAGGAACGCTGCCAAGCGCTCCATAGCATTCATAGCACGTATCCCGGGAGATAGCCTCTGAGCTCCATGGCTTCCCGTGTGCCTGCAACCACAGTCCTGATCGAGAACCCTTCTCATGATCAAGTACCATCACAGTGCCTTCCTTGAGCAATCATGCGCATCGCTATCCAGCACCTCGACACTTAGTCGATAACGTGCCCTCCCAGCACGTTGCCTGCTACTATGACTTCGAGGCATGCTCATGGTTGGCGGGTCTTGGGATACCACCTCAAGGGTCTAACAGTAGGCCACTATCCTTCCATCGAAAGTTGATAGGGCAAAAATTTGAATGATGCATCGCCGGCACGATGGCCGTGCGATCCGTCACGTTATCATGAATCATCAGAGCATCGGGCAAAGCCCGCATCGACCTTTTATCTAATAAATGCATCCCTTCCAGAAGTCGAGGTTCATTGCACGTATTAGCTCTAGAATTACTACAGTTATTCGAGTAGCAGATACCATCAAACGAACTATTACTAATTTAATGAGCCATTCGTAGTTTCACTGTCTGAATTAGTTCATACTTGCACATGCATGGCTTAATCTTTGGGACAAGCATATGACTACTGGCAGGATCAACCAGGTAGCATCCATCGACGGCGTCGCGCCCACCCGTGTGCCTCGCCGATGCTAGGCTGGGAGTGACACGGACAAGGGATGAGCGTCATTCCAACGAAGCATAACAATCCAGGCAGAGGTAGGCCAAGGGCCACGTCCCTATGAAATGTTCTGCATCCGAGAGGCCGAGCTAGCACCCCCGAGCCATCACAGCACCCATCACTGTGGCTACGTGCGTGGTGCAGGGGGGCCACTGCATTGTCCAACAATCGCCTTGGAAGGCAATCGTTGGAGAGCACACACACGACGTTGAGTATTGCTCGACACGGTAGACAACACAAGAACCGACTGTAACGTCACGAGGCAAGACACCTGCAACATGCATTGAGGAGTCGGTGAGCGGAGAGTCCAGTGGCCATACCACCATTGGGCTTGCCAGCAAGCACGACCATATCACCACTCATACGCCGTCACGCACGTTGGTGCACAGCCACACAAACATACCCTCTGCCCCGCTCCGAGGAGTTCCTCGATCAGGAAAGTGGGTAGCCCGCTAGTCCGCGACCGGGCGCTAGATGCGAGAACAAACCAACGCTAGAGCATACCACGAGCAGTGTAATACCGTGATCGAGCAACGCGTGACAGATGATCGAGTAAGGGAAGATGGAGCAAGGGACGGTCGGTGATTGAGCAGCGCGGCGGAGATCGATAACCATAGTATGATAGAGATCGATAATCGAAACGTGCCAATCACGGGGTAGATCATTGGGCACCATGAATTGTGCTGCTAAACGATCGTACCTCGGGTTGCAGTGCCCACCACGAGCAAAAGAATGTCCACGCGACCCACGCGGCTAGCTTTGACCACGACCCGGCTACCGGCGATGCCGGAGTTGCCACTGTGGTTAGTAGCAGCGCTACTAGCACCAGAGCACATCACTACGCTACGTAGCGATGGATGTGTGACGGGAGGCATAGCGGGCATAAGGGGGCAGGCTGCACCTCTGCCCCCTTAAAAGCTTATTTTAAGTTTTTCTCCTTCCTAGAAGGTGATACTGTGACCCCCGAATTTTACACCACCCGCTTCTGCTGGAGCTCTGATCGAGCAAGGGATTGGCATGCTCGAGCAACGCAGCAAGGTGCTTGAGTACCACTCGAGTAAGTGTGTAGCATGAGTGAGCAGCCCACGGCAGTGATCAAGCGCTGCTCAAGCAAGGCTTATACCGTGGTCGAGCAAGCCATGGCATTGCTCGAGCAAGGCAGCTACCGTGCTGCTACGCTACCGCAGTACCATGGTCGAGGAAGGCTACCACTGTGCTACCATGGTACCGTGGTCGACGAAGCTGCTGCAACGCTACCACTACCGTGCTGATACGCTACCGCGGTACCGTGGTCGAGCAAGGCTGCTGCCGTGCTACCATGGTACCGTGGTCGAGGAAGTTGCTGCAACGCTACCATGCTCGAGCAAGGTTGCTACCGTGGTACCGTGGTCGAGCAATAGCCACGTCAGTGATCGAGTACTGCTCGAGCAAGGATGCTACCGTGATCGAGCAAGCCACAGCAGTGATCGAGCAGTGCTCAAGCAAGGCTGCTACCGTGGTACCGTGGTCGAGCATTAGCCACGACAGTGATCGAGTACTGCTTGAGCAAGGATGCTACCGTGCTCGCCGTGCTCGAGCAAGGCACAACAGTGACCGAGTAGTGCGCGGCCAAGGTTTTGCTATAGTGCTGCCATGGCGAAGCAAAACCTACCGCGGTACCGTGGTTGGCCGTGCTACCGTGTGCTCGAACAAGGCTGCTGGCGTGCTACCATGGTCGACCAAAGCCACAGCAGTGATTGAGCGCCGCTAGAGCAAGCCACGGCATTGCTCGATCACTGCTCGAGCAGGGCTGCTACCAAGTTGCAGCAAGCCAGGGCAGTGATCGAGCAAGACTGCCACCGTGCCACCGTGCCACCGTGCCACCGTGGTCGAGCAAGGCTACTGCCGTGCTGCTGTGCTACCGTAGTACCGTGGTCGTCCAAGGCTGCCACCATGCTACCGTGGTACTGTGGTCGAGCAAGGTTGCCGCCACGCTACTGTGTGGTCGAGCAAGGCTGCAGCCATGATATCGTGCTCGAGCAAGGCTGCTGTCGTGCTACCTTGGTTGATGCAGACAAGGTTGCCAAACATGACCCTACCCATATCGGGAGGGACTTGATCCTGGATGGAGGAGGCCCAATGACAAGAGGCAGACTAAAGAAATGGCAAGATGCTATTGGAGCTCTAACAAATGGGTTGATAGCCCAAGAAGCTAAAGTTCAAGCTAGCAAGCGACAAGAGATTTTAATCTTATTTGTTGAGGCCCGAACATCGGAGGTGTCAGCCCGTGATGCAGCCCAAGCCCATCACACTCAATAAGGGAGGAAGGAATATTCTGCCTAAAGATAGAAAATTCGTCCATAATGAAGCATTCACAAATAAAGGAAGAATATATGGGCAGATTAGCTTAGCTTCCATATTTAAATTATAGAAAGAATATTATTTTGGCCATATATATGGTCTTCTCTGCTCATGTATGGACAGATTAGTTTTGAATTAGAATATCGAATTGAAGGTGTGTTCATCTTTGTGAGGTAAATCTCTCTTTTGCTCTTGTGAAATCTTGCTTTTGTCGAACTAATAATTTAGTTTGGTGATCCAAGTTTCCCAAAGCCCCCAATTCGTGCCTCGACCCAGGTGAGTCGTTGTGTGGATTGGTTCTGCGTTCGTGGTTAGGTGAGTGGTCTAAGAAGCAGGTCACGATCCCTTCCGTTGGTTGGCTATTTGCACCCGCTTGGTTTCGAACCAACTCCTTTTCCCCTTTTCAACCTACGCCGTGAGAATCGGGCCACCCCTTGAGTATCACATCATCTAGTATCAGAGCTAAAGGTTTATATGGTAGGTTATCTATCCTTCAGTATATCGTCGCTCCGTCGTTGTTCTTGTCATTATGTCATTCAGTTTATTTGATAGTAAAAAAAAAAAAAAAACAAAAAAAAGAAGTCTGCAAAGGAAGAAGGAAAAAAAGAATTCTGCAAAAAAAAGGAAACGAAAAAAAAAAGAGGTTGTTCTTCTTCAAGTCTGATCTCCTTATATTTGCAAATTGCAATTGCATCTCTATTACAATTTCTTTCAAGTCTATTCATCCATTATTGTTATTTCAGTTCCCTTTGAAAAAAATTCCGTATCCATTGAAATCCCAATCCCTTTTAGCTATCAAATTGTGATCTTCTTTGGAAAAAAAAAAGTCCTTTGTCTACACGTTTACGGGATCACCCACCATCACTTATCTGGTAGAGCTGAGAATTGGCCATATTTGAATCACTGAGACAAGGTTAGATTGCATAAGAGCTTAGGAAGAGATTTGAGTGATTCTTTCTTTTTTGTGTGTGAAAGTGAGCTCATCAAGAGTGGAGTGAAACAGGACGTAAGAAACGAGTGAAACATTCTGAGTGTGGTGAGATTTTTATTTGGTGAGGTCCATACAAACTTCTAACATGACAGATAGCACGAAGGCAGCTGGTAGTTCCGGTGAAGGCAATAAGAGGGAAGATGCTCAACAACAAGGCCTAGTACCCTTCCAAATGCAGGCTTTGGTGAATCATTTCGAAAGATTGCTTCATTGAAAGTTGGAGGGAATCCATGACCGATTGGATCGAGTGGAGGTCAGGTAGCGAGCAGAACCATCCCGACCCTCGGGAGGCAAACTCGAGCCCCACGACCCTACCCCGTGGGAGAAGTTGAGGATCTGGAGAGCTGGGATGAAGACGAGCGTGATGACTTCCAGCCACAAAGGAGGCCATGTAACCGGTCTAGGGGAGGACCAAGGATACCCAGAAATGGAGAAGAAGACTTAGGAGGGATCAAAATCAAGATTCCTTCTTTCCAAGGAAAGAGTGATCCTGAGGCATTTTTAGAATGGGAGATGCGAGTCGAGCAAATCTTTGGGTGCCACAACTATTCGGAGGGTAAGAAAGTAAAACTTGTTGCTCGAGTTTACTGATTACGCTCTTGTTTGGTGGGACCAGATAAGAAGGGAAAGGATGAGACATGGCGAACATCCTATTATCACATGGGAAGAAATGAAGGCAGTAACGAGGAGGTGTTTCATTCCATCTCATTTCCATAGAGAGCTTCACAATAAGCTCCAACGCCTCACACAAGGTTCCAAGAGTGTTGATGAGTACCAAAGGAAATGGAGATCGCACTGATCCGAGCCAATGTGGAGGAAGATAGGGAAGCAACCATGGCTCGGTTTCTACATGGTCTCAATCGGGATATTGCCGACATTGTCGAGATGCAACACTACGTGGAGCTCCAAGATATGGTCCACCAAGCCGTCAAGGTGGAGCAACAGCTCAAGAGAAGGAATTTGCTGAGGAGAAATGACATGTCTACCATATCTAGTTCATGGAAGAGTAACCCAAAAAGAGAGCTCTCCTTTACATTAGGAAGCAAAGAGTCTGATATGAAGAAAGAAGACAAATCAACTTTCCCTTGAAGGAAAGCTCCAGCTGAACCGAGTTTGAAAAATCGTGACATTAGATGCTTCAAGTGCCATGGAAGAGGACACATCTCAAGTGAGTGCCCTAACAAGCGCACCATGATTATCAATCAGCATGGTGATTGGGAGACCGAGGAAGAAGCATCCGAGGAGGAACCACCATTAAACGATGACGGAGAACAAGCAGAAGAAGGGGAGCTCCTGGTAGCTCGAAGGATACTCAGTGCTCAAATGATCAAGGAAAAGGATGATCAACGAGAAAACCTATTCCATACATGATGCCAAGTTCAAGGCAAGGTGTGTAGAAAGAATATTATTTTGGCCATATATATGGTCTTCTCTGCTCATGTATGGATAGATTAGTTTTGAATTAGAATATCGAATTGAAGGTGTGTTCATCTTTGTGAGGTAAATCTCTCTTTCGCTCTCGTGAAATCTTGTTTTTGTCAAACTAATAATTTAGTTTGGTGATCCAAGTTTCCCAAAGCCCCCAATTCGTGCCTCGACCCAGGTGAGTCATTGTGTGGATTGGTTCTATGTTCGTGGTTAGGCGAGTGGTCTAAGTAGCAGGTCACGATCCCTTCCGTTGGTTGGCTATTTGCACCCGCTTGGTTTCGAACAAACTCCTTTTCCCCTTTTCAACCTACGCCGTGAGAATCAAGCCACCCTTGAGTATCACATCATCGGTACCGTGGTCGAGCAAGGCTGCTACCGCGGTACCGTGGTCGAGCAGTGCTCAAGCAGGGCTGCTACCGTGCTCGAGCAAGCCACGGCGGTGATCGAGCAGTGCTCGAGCAGGCTGCTACCATGATCGAGCAGTGCTCGACCAGGGCTGCTACCGTGCTGCCGTGCTGCCATGGTCAAGCAAGCTATCGTGGCACCCTGGCCGAGCAAGGCTGCAGCCGTGCTACCATGCTCGAATATGGTTGTTGCTATGCTGCCGTGGTACCGTGCTCGAGCAACCAATGGCAGTGCTCGAGCAAGGCTGCTACCGTGCTCGAGCAAGCTACCGTGGTACCGCGGTCGAGCAAGGCGGCAGCCGTGCTACGGTGCTCGAGCGGGGCTGCTGCCATGTCATGTGGTACCCGGGTCGAGCAAGGTTGTTACCGTGCTACTGTGCTTGAGCAAGGCTAACACCATGGTCGAGCTAGCCACGACATTGCTCGAGCAGTGCTCGAGCAAGGCTGCTACCGATCTGCAGCAGGGCATAGCAGTGATTGAGTAGTGCTTGACCAAGGCTGTCACCATCATCGAGCAAGCCATAGCAGTGATCGAGCAGTGCTTGACCAAGGCTACTACGGTGATCGAGCAAGCCATAGCAGTGATCGAGCAAGCCAGAGCAGTGATCGAGCAGTGCTTGGCCAAGGCTGCTACCGTGATCGAGCAAGCCACAACAAGCCACAACAGTGATTGGGCAGTGCCCAAGCAAAGCTGCTACCGTAATTGAGCAGTGCTCAACCAAGGCTACTGCTATGCTACCACGGTCGAGTAAGGCTGCTACCGTGGCACCGTGGTCGAGCAAGGCTGCTGCCGGGGTACCGTGGTCGAGCAAGGCTACCACCGTGCTACCGTGCTACCGTGGTCGAGGAAGGTTGCTGCCACGCTACAGTATGGTCGAGCAAGGTTGCTACCGTACTACCTTGTATCGTTGTCTAGCAAGCCTTCTACCGTGGTACCGTGGTCGAGCAAGCCATGACAGTGATTGAGCAGTGCTCGACCAAGGCTGCTACCGTGGTCGAGCAAGCTACCATGGCACCTTGGTCGAGCAAGGCTGTAGCCGTCCCACCGTGGTCGAGTCTGTGGCTGCTGCGGTGTTGTCGTGGTACCGCGGTCGAGCAAGCTACCATGGTACTGCGGTCGAGCAAGGCGGCAGTCATGCCAGCGCGCTCGAGTGGGGCTGCTGCCATGCCATCGTGGTCGAGCAAGGCTGCTACCCTGCTACCGTGCTACCGTGCTATCGTGCTCGAGCAAGGACGATACCATGGTCGAGCAAGCCTTCGAGCAAGGCTGCTACCGAGTTGCAGCAAGGCATGGCAATGATCGAGTAGTGCTTGACCAAGGCTGTTATCGTGATCGAGCAAGCCGTAGCAGTGATCGAGCAGTGCTTGACCAAGGCTACTACAGTGATCGAGCAAAGCTGCTACCATGATCGAGTAGTGCTCGACCAAGGCTACTGCTGTGCTACCGTGGTAGAGCAAGGATGCTGCCGTGGTACCGTGGTCGAGCAGGGCTGCAGCCCTTCTCCCGTGGTCGAGCAAGCCATGGTGGTGCTCGACCAAGGCTGCTACTGTGGTACCATGGTTGAGCAACCCACGGCAGTGATCGAGCACTGCTCGAGTAAGGCTACTACCGTGATGCCGCGGTCGAGCAAGCTACCATGGCACCGTGGTCGAGCAAGCCACGGCATTGCTTGAGCAATGCTCGAGCAAGACTGCTACCGAGTTGCAGCAAGGCATGGCAGTGATCGAGCGGTCTTTGACCAAGGCTGCTACCGTGATCGAACAAGTCATAGCAGTGATCAAGCAGTGCTCGACCAAGGCTACTGCTGTGCTACCGTGGTAGAGTAAGGCTGCTACCGTGGCACTGTGGTCGAGCAAGCTACTGTGCTGCCGTGGCAGTGATCGAGTAGTGGTCGAGAAAGGCTGGTGATGTGCTCGAGCAGCGGTGCCACCGTGCTCAGGTAAGCCACATCATTGATCGAGCAGTGCTGGAGGCTCTGCTACCATGCCACCGTGGTCGAGCAAGCCATGGTAGTGCTCGCGCAACAAGTGTGCTATCGTGGTTGAGCAAGACAATGCACTAATCGAGCGAAGGCAATGAACAAGCAATGTATTCTCTATAGCTCGAGGTAGGCACGACAGTCATCGACTACGGCACCGCGGTCATCAATTAGCATAGAGCAGTGATCGAGCAATGGCAAGACAGCGATCACTGCAGCTGCTAGGATACCATCCTCGTGGTCGGGCAAGGCGCACTGTGGAGTTATACTTGCACATTTTCAAGAGTGGTTTCGGGCCGTTGAGTCGGTGAGGTGGCTAGCTCGACTGTCGAGCATAACCTCGTGGCTTTTCGACGGATCTGGCGGAGTAGGGAGGGGAGGGATGAATCGAAGCGATGAAGGGCTGAATCTCAGTGGATCGTGGCAGCAAGGCCACTCTGCCACTTACAATACCCCGTCGCGTGTTTAAGTCGTCTGCAAAGGATTCTACCCACTGGTCGGTAGGAATTGGGCTTCAAGGCGGCCCACACGGCTTGTCTGCCTAGCGGGCTTCACCAACGACACGTGCCCTTGGGGGCCGGGGGCCCCTACTACGGGACAGGAATCAGGCAGCGAGTGCATGTGTCGGTACTAGCTCGGATTCTGACTTAGAGGCGTTCAGTCACAATCCAGCGCATGCTAGCTTCGCGCCACTGGCTTTTCAACCAAGCACGATGACCAAATGTGCGAATCAACGTTTCCTCTCGTACTAGGTTGAATTACTATTGCGACACTATCATCAGCAGGGTAAAACTAACTTGTCTCATGACGGTCTAAACCCAGCTCACGTTGCCTATTGGTGGGTGAACAATCGAACACTTGGTGAATTCTGCTTCACAATGATAGGAAGAGCCGACATCGGAGGATCAAAAAGCAACATCGCTATGAGCGTTTGGCTGCCACAAGCCAGATATCCCTGTGGTAACTTTTCTGACACCTCTAGCTTGAAATTCGGAAGATCTAAAGGATCGATAGGCCACACTTTCACAGTTCATATTCGTACTGGAAATCAGAATCAAACGAGCTTTTACCCTTTTGTTCCACGCGATATTTATGTTATTGTTGAGCTCATCTTAGGACACCTGCGTTATCTTTTAACGGATGTGCCGCCCCAGCCAAACTCCCCACTTGACAATGTCTTCCGCCCGGATCGGCCCGCCGAGGTGGACCTTAGGTCCAAAAGAAGTGGCATTGCCTCACCTCCGATTCACGGAATAAGTAAAATAATGTTAAAAGTAGTGGTATTTCACTTTCACCCGAGTGCTCCCACTTATTCTACACCTCTCAAGTCATTTCACAAAGTCGGACTAGAGTCAAGCTCAACAGGGTCTTCTTTCCCCACTGATTCTGCCAAGCCCGTTCCCTTGGCTATGGTTTCACTACAAAGTAGACAGGGACAGTGGGAATCTCGTTAATCCATTCATGCTCGTCACTAATTAGATGACGAGGCATTTGGCTACCTTAAGAGAGTGATAGTTACTCTCGCCGTTTACCCGCGCTTGGTTGAATTTTTTCACTTTGACATTCAGAGCACTGGGCAGAAATCACATTGTGTGAGCATCCGCAGGGACCATCGCGATGCTTTCTTTTAATTAAACAGTCGAATTCCCCTTGTCCGTACCAGTTCTGAGTCGGTTGTTTGATGCCCGGGGAAGGCCCCCAAGGGAGCCGTTCCCCGTCCGTCCCCCGGCCGCCACGCGACAACCCGCTCTCACCGTGGGAGCAGATCGAGCAGTCCACCGACAGCTGACGGGTTCGGGACTAGGACCCCCAGACCCAATCCTTTTCCCGAGGTTACGGATCCATTTTGCCGAGTTCCCTTGCCTACATTGTTCCATCGACCAGAGGCTGTTCACCTTGGAGACCTAATGCGGTTATGTGTACAACTGGGCGTGGGGGGCACTCGGTCCTCCGAATTTTCAAGGGCCGCCGGGGGTGCACCGGACACCACACGATGTGCGGTGCTATTCCAGTCGCTGGACCCTACCTCCAGCTGAGCCACTTCCAGGGTGGGCAGGCTGTTAAATAGAAAAGATAACTCTTCTCGGGGCCCCCCGCCGACGTCTCTGGACTTCCTAACGTTGCCATCAGCCACCACGTCCCTTTTCAGGAGTCTTAACCCGGTTCCCTTTCGAAGCTCGCGCACGCGGCTCTATCAGACGGGCTTCCCCCGTCTCTTAGGATCGACTAACCCATGTACAAGTGCTAGTCACACGGAACCTTTCCCCACTTCGGCCTTCAAAGTTCTCATTTGAATATTTGCTACTATCACCAAGATCAACACCGACGGCCGCTCCGCCCGGGCTCATGCCCTAGGTTTTGCAGCGACCGCTGCACCTTCCTACTCATCCAGGCCTGGCACTTGCCTTGACAGCCGGGTATAGGTCGCGTGCTTCAGCGCCATCCATTTTTGGGGCTAGTTGATTTGGCAAGTGAGTTGTTACACACTCCTTAGCGGATTTGGACTTCCATGACCACCATCCTGCTGTCTTAATCGACCAACA
>CM075310.1:940230-942730 GCA_037672795.1 Lagerstroemia speciosa
AGTCACGTCAGTGATCGAGTACTGCTCGAGCAAGGATGCTACCGTGATCGAGCAAGCCACAGCAGTGATCGAGCAGTGCTCGAGCAAGGTTGCTACCTTGGTACCGTGGTCGAGCAATAGCCACGGTAGTGATCGAGTACTGCTCGAGCAAGAATGCTACCGTGCTCGAGCAAGGCGCAGCAGTGATCGAGCAGTGCGCGACCAAGGTTTTGCTACAGTGCTGCCGTGGGGGAGCAAAACCTACCGCGGTACTGTGGTCGACCGTGCTATCGTGTGCTCGAGCAAGGCTACTGGCGTGCTACCATGGTCGACCAAAGCCACGACAATGATCGAGCGCCACTAGAGCAAGCCACGGCATTGCTTGATCACTGCTCGAGCAAGGCTGCCATCGAGCTGCAGCAAGCCAGGGCAGTGATCGAGCAAGGCAACCACCGTGCCACCGTGGTCGAGCGAGGCTGCTACAGTGCTGCACTGCTACCGTGGTACCGTGGTCGTGCAAGGCTGTCACCATGCTACCGTGGTTGAGGAAGGTTGCCGCCACGCTACCGTGTGGTCGAGCGAGGCTACAACTATGCTATCGTGCTCGAGCAAGGCTGCTGCCATGCTACCTTGGTACCGCGGTCGAGCAAGGCCGCTACCGCGGTACCTTGGTTGAGCAGTGCTCAAGCAGGGCCGCTACCGTGCTCAAGCAAGCCACAGCGGTGAACAAGCAGTGCTCGATCAGGCTGTTACTGTGATCGAGCAGTGCCCGACCAGGGTTGCTACCATGTTGCCGTGCTGCCATGGTCGAGCAAGCTGCCGTGGCACCCTGGTCGAGCAAGGCTGCAGCCGCTCTATCGTGCTCGAGTATGGTTGTTGTTGTGCTACCGTGGTACCGTGGTCGAGCAATCAATGGCAGTGCTCGAGCAAGGCTGCTACCGTACCCAAGCAAGCTACCATGGTACCGCGGTCGAGCAAGGCTGCGGCCGTGCTACCATGCTGGAGCGAGGTTGCTGCCATGTTACCGTGGTACCCGGGTTGAGCAAGGCTTCTACCATGCTACCGTGCTCGAGCAAGGCTGATACCATGGTCTAGCAAGCCACGACACTGCTCGAGGAGTGCTCGAGGAAGGCTGCTACCGATCGGCAACAAGGCACGACAATGATTGAGTAGTGCTTGACCAAGGCTATCACCGTCATTGAGCAAGCCATAGCAGTGATCGAGCAGCGCTTGACCAAGGGTGCTACGGTGATCGAGCAAGCCATAGCAGTGATCAAGCAGTGCCCGAGCAAAGCTGCTACCGTGATCGAGCAGTGCTCGACCAAGGCTACTGCTATGCTACCGTGGTCGAGCAAGGCTGCTACCGTGGCACAGTGGTCGAGCAAGGCTGCTGCCGGGGTACCGTGGTCGAGCAAGGCTACCACTGTGCTACCGTGCTACCATGGTCGAGGAAGGTTGTTGCCACGCTACCGTAAGGTCGAGCAAGGTTGCTACCGTGCTACCTTGGTACCATTGTCGAGCAAGCCTGCTACCGTGGTACCGTAGTCGAGCAAGCCACGACAGTGATCGAGCAGTGCTCGACCAGGGCTGCTACCGTGGTCGAGCAAGCTACCATGGCACCCTGGTCGAGCAAGGCTGTAGCCGTGCTGCCGTGCTCGAGTATGTGGCTGCTGCGGTGCTGCTGTGGTACCGCGGTCGAGCAAGGCGGCAGCCGTGCCAGCGTGCTTGAGCGGGGCGGCTGCCATGCCACCGTGGTCGAGCAAGGCTGCTACCGTGCTACCGTGCTCGATCGAGGACAATACCATGGTCGAGCAAGGCTGCTACTGAGGTGCAGTAAGGCACAGCAGTGATGAAGTAGTGCTTGGCCAAGGCTGTTACTGTGATCGAGCAAGCCGTAGCAGTGATCGAGCAGTGCTTGACCAAGGCTTCTACCATGATCAAGCAAGCCATAGCAGTGATCGAGCAGTGCTGGAGCAAAGCTGCTACCGTGATCGAGCAATGCTCGACTAAGGCTACTGCTGTGCTACCGTGGTAGAGCAAGGCTGCTGCCATGGTACCATGGTCGAGCAGTGCAACAGCCGTGCTCCCGTTGTCGAGCAAGCCATGGCGGTGCTCGACCAAGGCTGCTACTGTGGTACCATGGTTGAGCAACCCACGGTAGTGATCGTGCACTGCTCAAGCAAGGCAACTACCTTGATGCCGCGGTCGAGCACGCTGCCGTGGCACCGTAGTCGAGCAAGCTGTTGTGGTACTGTGGTCGAGCAGGCCACGGCATTGCTCGAGCAAGATTGCTACCGACTTGCAGCAAGGCATGGCAGTGATCGAGCGGTGCTGGACCAAGGCTGCTACCGTGATCGAGCAAGTCACAGCAGTGATCGAGTAGTGCTCGACCAAGGCTACTGCTGTGCTACTGTGGTAGAGCAAGGCTGCTACCGTGGTCGAGCAAGCTACCGTGCTGCTGTGGTAGTGATCGAGTAGTGGTTGAGAAAGGCTAGTAATGTGCTCGAGAAAAGGTGCCACC
>CM075310.1:945230-987730 GCA_037672795.1 Lagerstroemia speciosa
TTTGAACTTCCATGACCACCGTCCTACAGTCTTAATCGACCAACACCTTTTGTGGGTTCTAGGTTAGTGCGCAGTTGGGCACCGTAACTCGGCTTCCGGTTCATCCCGCATCGCCAGTTCTGCTTACCAAAAATGGCCCACTTGGAGCTCTCGATTCTGTGGCGTGGCTCAGCAAAGCAGCCGCGCAGTCCTACCTATTTAAAGTTTGAGAATAGGTCGAGGGGGTTGCACCCCCGATGCCTCTAATCATTGGCTTTACCTGATAAAACTCGCCCTCGAGCTCCAGCTATCCTGAGGGAAACTTCGGAGGGAGCCAGCTACTAGGCAGTTCGATTAGTCTTTCGCCCCTATACCCAAGTCAGACGAACGATTTGCATGTCAGTATCGCTGCGAGCCTCCACCAGAGTTTCCTCTTGCTTCACCCCGCTCAGGCATAGTTCACCATCTTTCGAGTCCCAACACGCATGCTCTCACTCAAACCCTTCTCAGAAGATCAAGGTCGGTCGGTGGTGCACCCACAGGGGATCCCACCAGTTAGCTTCCTTGTGCCTTACGGGTTTTCCACCCATTGACTCGCACACATGTCAGACTCCTTGGTCCGTGTTTCAAGACGGGCTGAATGGGGAGCCCACAGGCCGATGCCGGGATCGTGCAAGTGCCGAGGAATGCCGAGAGGCGCACGCTGCCTACCACGATCGGGGCCACAACATTTCCGCAAGCGTTTCAAAGGCTTGGGCTTGGGTCGCCGCCCCAATCCGCATCGGTCCACACCTCGAGTTGATCGATAGACCAGCTTGTCGCCGTTCCACATTCGACCAGGGTGCATCGCCGGCCCCCATCCGCTTCCCTCCCAACAATTTCAAGCACTCTTTGACTCTCTTTTCAAAGTCCTTTTCATCCTTCCCTCGCGGTACTTGTTTGCTATCGGCCTCTTGCCCGTATTTAGCCTTGGAAGGAATTTACCGCCCCATTGGGGCTGCATTCCCAAACAACTCAACTCGTCGACACTGCCTCGTGGTGCGACAGGGTCCGAGCACAACGGGGCTCTCACCCTCTATGGCGCCCCTTTCCAGGGAACTTGGGCTCGGTCTGTCTCTGAGGACGCTTCTCCATACTACAATTCGAGCGCCAGGGGCGCTTGATTTTCATGGTGGATATTTCGCGGTTCACTCGCCATTACTACGGGAATCCTTGTTAGTTTCTTTTCCTCCGCTTATTGATATGCTTAAACTCAGCAAGTGGCCCCGCCTGACCTAGGGTCGCATGTGTTTGAAGGAAGGCTGCCGAGCGCCGAGGGAGGGACGGTCCGGACTGTTGCCCGAGGGGCGAATCTACCACCACTGTGCGTCGCAGAGTCCGCCGCTCCATCACTTGTTTTTAGGCCAACTGCAGCTGTGCGCGACGGGAGGCCAGCATCCGTGCCTTGCCGCTGCCACAAGCCCGGGGTGAGATGGGGCAGGGATGTAGGGGCGACATGTTGCGTGACACCCAGGCAGACGTGCCCTTGGCCGGATGGCTTCGGGGGCAACTTGCATTCAAAGACTCGATGGTTCACGGGAATCTGCAATTCGCATCAAGTATCGCATGTCGTTGCGTTCTTCATCGATGCGAGAGCCTCTTCATCGATGCGAGAGCCTAGATATCCGCTGCCGAGAGTCATTTTGATAAGTTGGAGATGGCAGGGCCGCGCGGACAGATCCCCGTGGGATATGAGGCTGGGGCCACGCTTCTCTTGTTCATGTTCCTTGGCGCGTTCCGCACCGGGGTACGTTGCACACTCGGGGGTACACGGGCAGCGGGGCGCCGCGTGGAACCCTTGAAAGCGGACGGGCGGGCGTGCCCTCCCCGTCCGCGCTTTGTTAACCGGTTCGTGGGTAGTTCTGCTTTGCAAGATTCGACAATGATCCTTCCTTAGGTTCACCTATGGAATCCTTGTTACGACTTCTCCTTCGTCTAAATGATAAGGTTCACTGGACTTCTCGGAACATCGTCGGCAACGGAGTGCCCACGTTGCCACGATCCGAACACTTCACCGGACCGTTCAATCGGCAGGAGCGACGGGCGGTGTGTACAAAGGGCAGGGACGTAGTCAACGCGAGCTGCTGACTCGCGCTTACTAGGAATTCCTCGTTGAAGACCAACAATTGCAATGATCTATCCCCATCACGATGAAATTTCAAAGATTACCTGGGCCTGTCGGCCATGGCTATAGTCTCGTTGAATACATCAGTGTAGCGCGTGTGCGGCCCAGAACATCTAAGGGCATCACAGACCCGTTATTGCCTCAGACTTCCTTGGCCTAAGTGGCCGTAGTCCCTCTAAGAATCTGGCCATGGAGGTGTACCTCCGCATAGCTAGTTAGCAGGCTAAGGTCTCGTTCGTTAACGGAATTAACCAGACAAATCGCTCCATCAACTAAGAACGGCCATGCACCACCACCCATAGAATAAAGAAAGAGCTCTCAATCTGTCAATCCTTACTATGTCTGGACCTGGTAAGTTTCCCCGTGTTGAGTCAAATTAAGCCGCATGCTCCACTCCTGGTGGTGCCCTTCCATCAATTCCTTTAAGTTTCCGTCTTGCGACCATACTCCCCCCTTGGATGTGGTAGCCGTTTCTCAGGCTCCCTCTCTAGAATCGAACCATAATTCTCCGTCACCCGTCACCACCATGGTAGGTGTCACGGGGCCAAGGGCGCTACCCGAATACCGTTCGAGTACCTTGGTACCGCTAGGCATCAGCAGCTCGCTCTACTGACCAGCCACGAAACCTCCCACACAACCGAGGCTCACAAGCCTAGAATCGATCAAAGCACACAGAAGAGGTTGGGAAAAATCAACTTGTATTATCTCACAACAAGTATAAAAAAACCCAGCTACAGACTCTAGTCGAGTATATGCCTCACAACCCCCACTGCTTGCACTCCTCACTCGACTCCTCCCAATACAGACTCAGCACTCACACTCTCCTCTCAGTGTGTCCCTCGTGCCCTCAGTTGCCTGCTATCCCTCTTGTGAGTCTCTGAATGAAGTCTGAAGTGCCTCTTGATCCTCCTGAGATTCCTCTTGCCATGTTGGATCCCTGATCCTCGCAAGCTTCCCGATTTGGCACACCTGTCTTCCATAAATAAGGCTGATTCTCCACCTAGGAATCCGCTTGCCCAGTTGGATCCCTCGATCCTTGGTCAACTTCCATATCTAGTATGCTTGACTTCCACAAGTGGCTTCTAGGCGTATCCATGATTGCCTCCCCCCAATCATGGATTGATTAGATCCATGCCATGATTCCCGCTGCTCCCCATAAGGTAGGTTGTGATCCAGGGAGTTGATAGATCCTTCCACCATGGCCCGCATCTGCTTCAAGAAACGCTGCCAAGCGCTTCACAGCATTTGTAGCGCATATACTAGGAGATAGCCTCTGGGCTCCATCGCTTCCCGTGTGTCTGCAACCACAGTCATGATCGAGAACCCTTCTCATGATCAAGTACCATCACGGTGCCTTCCTTGAGCAGTCATGCGCATCGCTATCCAGCACCTCGACACTTAGTCGATAACGTGCCCTTCCAGCACGTTGCCCGCTACCATGACTTCGAGGCACGCTCATGGTAGGCGGGTCTTGCATACCACCTCAGGGGTCTAACAGTATGCCACTATCCTACCATCGAAAGTTGATAGGGCAGAAATATGAATGATGAGTTGCCGACACGATGGCCGTGCAATTCGTCAAGTTATCATGAATGATCAGAGCATCGGGCAAAGCCCGCGTCGACCTTTTATCTAATAAATGCATCCCTTCCAGAAGTCGGGGTTTGTTGCATGTATTAGCTCTATAATTACCACGATTATCCGAGTAGCAGATACCATCAAAAAAACTATAACTGATTTAATGAGCCATTCGCAGTTTCACAGTCTCAATTGGTTCATACTTGCACATGCTTGGCTTAATCTTTGAGACAAGCATATGACTACTGGCAGGATCAACCAGGTAGCATGCATCGATGGCGTCGCGCCCGCCCGTGTGCCTTGCCGACGCTAGGCCGGGAGTAATACAGACAAGGCACGAGCGTCATTCCAATGAAGCATAAGAATCCAGGCACAGGTAGGCCGAAGGCCACGTGCCTATGAAATGTTTTGCATCCGAGAGGCCGAGCTAGCACCCCTGAGCCATCGCAGCACCCATCACTGTGGCCGCGTGCGTGGTGCAGGGGGGCCATTGCATTGTCCAACAATCGCCTCGGAAGGCAATCGTTGGAGTGCACACACACGACGTTGAGTACCGCTCGACACGGTAGACAACACAGGAGCCGACTGTAATGTCACGAGGCAAGACGCCTGCAACGTGCATTGAGGAGTCGACAAGCAGAGAGTCCAGTGGCCATACCACCACTGGGCCTGCCAGCAAGCATGACCATATCACCACTCACACACCGTCACGCACGCTGGTGCACCGCCACACGAACATACCCGCCGCCCCGCTCCGAGGAGTTCCTCGGTTGGGAAGTGGGCAGCCCGCTAGACCGCGACCGGGCGCTAGACGCGAGAGCGAACCAACGCTAGAGCATACCACGAGCAGTGTAATACCATGATCGAGCAACGCGTGACAGATGATCGAGTAAGGGACAATGGAGCAAGGGACGGTCGGTGATCGAGCAGCGCGGCGGAGACCGATAACCATAGCACGATAGAGATTGATAATCGAAACGTGCTGATCGTGGGCTAGATCACTGGGCACCATGAATTGTGCTGCCAAACGATCGTACCCCAGGTTGCAGCGCCCGCCACGAGCACAAGAATGTGCACGCGACCCACGCGGCTAGCTTCAACCACAACCCGGCTACCAGTGATGCTGGAGTTGCAGCGGTGGTCGGTCGCAGCACTACTAGCACCCGAGCACATTGCTACGGTACGTAGTGATGGATGTGCGGTGGGAGGCATAGCAGGCATAAGGGGGCATGCTGCACCTCTACCCCCTTAAAGAGCTTATTTTAAGTTTTTCTCCTTCCTAGAAGGTGATACTGTGATCCCCGAATTTTGCACCACCCACTTCTGCTAGAGTTCTAATTGAGCAAGGGACTTGCATGCTCGAGTAAGTGTGTAGCATGAGCAAGCAGCCCACGGCAGTGATCGAGCGCTGCTCGAGCAAGGCTGATACCGTGGTCGAGCAAGCCATGGCATGGCTCGAGCAGTGTTGGAGCAAGGCTGCTACCGTGCTGCTACGCTACTGCGGAACCGTGGTCGAGCAAGGCTGTCGCCGTGCTACCAGGGTACCGTGGTCGAGCAAGGCTGCCGCCGTGCTACTAGGGTACCGTGGTCGAGCAAGGCTACCGCCGTGCTACCATGGTACCGTGGTCGAGGAAGCTGCTGCAACGCTACCATGCTTGAGCAAGGTTGCCGCCCTGCTACCGTGGTACCGTGGTCAAGCAATAGCCACATCAGTGATCGAGTACTGCTTGAGCAAGGATGCTACCATGATCGAGCAAGCCACAGCAGTGATCGAGCAAGGCTGCTACCGTGGTACAGTGGTCGAGCAATAGCCACGGCAGTGATCAAAGTACTGTTCAAGCAAGGATGCTACCGCGCTCGAGCATGGATGCTACAGCGGTACCGTGGTCGGCCGTGCTACCGTGTGCTCGAGCAAGGCTGCTGGCGTGCTATCGTGGTGCCGTGGTTGACAAAAGCCACGGCAGTGATCGAGCGCCGCTAGAGCAAGCCATGGCATTGCTCGAGTAGGGCTGCTATCGAGCTGCAGCAAGCCACGACAGTGATCGAGCAAGGTTGCTACTGTGCCACCGTGGTCGAGCAAGGCTGCTACCATGCTGCTGTGCTACCGCGGTACCGTGGCCGTGCAAGGCTGCAACCGTGCTACCGTGGTACCGTGGTTGATGAAGGTTGCCGCCACGCTACTGTGTGGTTGAGCAAGGCTGCAGCTATGCTACCGTGCTCGAGCAAGGCTGCTGCTATGCTGCCTTATTACCGTGGTCGAGCAAGGCTGCTATCGCGGTACTGTGGTCGAGCAGTGCTCAAGCAGGGCTGCTACCATGCTCGAGCAAGCCACGGCAGTGATCGAGCAGTGCTCAAGCAGGTTGCTACTGTGATCGAGCAGTCCTCGACCAGGGCTGGTACCATGCTGCCCTGCTACCATGGTCGAGCAAGCTACCATGGCACCCTGTCGAGCAAGGCTGCAACCGTGCTACCATGCTCGAGTAGGGCTGTTGTTGTGCTACTGTGGTACTGTGGTG
This sequence comes from Lagerstroemia speciosa, assembly GCA_037672795.1. NCBI lineage: Eukaryota > Viridiplantae > Streptophyta > Magnoliopsida > Myrtales > Lythraceae > Lagerstroemia > Lagerstroemia speciosa. The sequence goes on from CM075310.1 coordinate 951,468, forward strand.
GAGCAACCAATGGCAGTGCTCGAGCAGGGCTGCTACCGTGCTCGAGCAAGCTACCGTGGTACCGCGGTCCAGCAAGGCAGCAGCCGTGCTACCGTGCTCAAGCGGGGCTACTGCCATGTTACCGTGGTGCCCGGGTCGAGCAAGGCTGCTACCGTGCTACTATGCTAGAGCAAGGTTGATACTATGGTCGAGCAAGCCACGACATTGCTCGAGCAATGCTCGAGCAAGGCTGCTACCGATCGGCAGCAAGGCACGGCGGTGATTGAGTAGTGCTTAACCAAGGCTATCACCGTCATCGAGTAAGCCATAGCAGTGATCGAGCAGTGCTTGACCAAGGCTGCTACGGTGATCGAGCAAGCCTCAACAGTGATCAAGCAGCACCCGAGCAAAGCTGCTACCGTGATCGAGCAGTGCTCAACCAAGGCTACTGTTGTGCTACCGTGGTCGAGCAAGGCTGCTGTCGTGGTACCATGGTCGAGCAAGGCTGCCGCCGGGGTACCGTGGTTGAGCAAGGCTGCCACCGTGCTACCGTGCTACTGTGGTCGAGGAAGGTTGCTGCCACGCTACCGTGTGGTCGAGCAAGGTTGCTGTCGTGCTACCTTGGTACCGTTGTCGAGCAAGCCTCCTACCGTGGTACCGTGGTCAAGCAAGCCACGACAATGATCTAGCAGTGCTCGACTAGGGCTGCTATCGTGGTCGAGCAAGGCTGCAGCCATGCAACTGTGCTCAAGTATGTGGCTGCTGTGGTGCTGCCGTGTTACCGCGGTCGAGCAAGCTGCCATGGTACCACAGTCGAACAAGGTGGCAGCCGTGCCACCGTGCTGGAGCGGGGCTACTGCCATGCCATCGTGGTAGAGCAAGGCTACTACTGTGCTACCGTGGTCGAGCAAGGACGATACCATGGTCGAGCAAGCCCTCGAGCAAGGCGGCTACTGAGCTGCAGCAAGGCACAACAGTGATCGAGTAGTGCTTGACCAAGGCTGTTACCGTGATCGAGCTAGCAGTAGCAGTGATCGAGCAGTGCCTGACGAAGGTTGCTACCGTGATCGAGCAGGCCACAGCAGTGATCGAGCAGTGCCCTAGCAAAGCTGCTACCGTGATCGAGCAGTGCTCGACCAAGGCTGCTACTGTGCTACCGTGGTAGAGCAAGGCTGCTACCGTGGTACCATGGTTGAGCAGGGCTGCAGCCGTGCTCCCGTGGTCGAGCAAGCCATGGTAGTGCTCGACCAAGGCTGCTACTGTGGTACCATGGTCGAGCAACCCACGACAGTGATCGAGCACTGCTCGAGCAAGGCTACTACCGTGATGCCGTGGTCGAGCAAGCTGCCGTGCTACCGTGGTCGAGCATGCCACACCACTGCTCGAGCAAGGCTGCTACCGAGTTGCAGCAAGGCATGGCAGTGATCGAGCAGTGCTTGACCAAGGTTGCTACCGTGATCGAGCAAGCCATAGCAGTGATCGAGCAGTCTCGATGAAGGTTACTACTGTGCTACCTTGGTAGAGCAAGGCTGCTACTGTGGTACCGTGGTCGAGCAAGCTACCGTGCTACTGTGGCAGTGATCGATTAGTGGTCGAGAAAGGCTGGTAATGTGCTGGAGCGAAGGTGCCACCGTGCTCAAGCAAGCCATGTCAGTGATCGAGCAGTGCTGGAGCAAGGCTCTACTACCGTGCCACTGTGGTGGAGCAAGCCATGGTAGTGCTCGCACAGCAAGTGTGCTATCATGGTCGAGCAAGACTATGCACTGATCGAGCTAAGGCAATGAGCGAGCAATTTATTCTCTATAGCTCGAGGTAGGCATGACAGTCATTGACTACGGCACCACAGTCATCAACTAGCATAGAGCAGTGATTGAGCAAAGGCAGGACAGCGATCATTGTAGCTGCTAGGATACAATCCTCATGGTCGGGCAAGGCGCACTGTGGAGTTATACTTGCACATTTTCAGGAGTGGTTTCGGGCCGTTGAGTCGGTGAGGTGGCCGGCTCGACCATGGGGCATAACCCGGCTTTTCGACGAATCTTGCAGAGCAGGGAGGGGAGGGACGAATCGAAGTGACGAAGGGCTGAATCTCAGTGGATCGTGGCAGCAAGGCTGCTTTGCCACTAACAATACCCCGTCGCGTGTTTAAGTCGTCTACAAAGGATTCTACCCGCCGCTCGATAGGAATTGTGCTTCAAGGCGGCCCGCACAGCTCATCCGCCGAACGAGCTTCGCCAACAACACGTGCCCTTGGGGGCCAGGGGGCCCCTACTGCGGGACAGGAATCGGGCGGCGGGCGCATGTGTCGGTGCTAGCCCGGATTCTGACATAGAGGCGTTCGGTCATAATCCAGCGCACGGTAGCTTCGCGCCACTGACTTTTCAACCAAGTGCGATTACCAAATGTGCGAATCAATGGTTCCTCTCGTACTAGGTTAAATTACTATTGCGACACTGTCATCAGTAGGGTAAAACTAACCTGTCTCACAACGGTCTCAACCCAGCTCACGTTCCCTATTGGTGGGTGAACAATCTAACACTTGGTGAATTCTGCTTCACAATGATAGGAAGAGCCGACATCGAAGGATCAAAAAGCAACGTCGCTATGAACGCTTGGCTGCCACAAGCCAGTTATCCATGTTGTAACTTTTCTGATACCTCTAGCTTCAAATTCTGAAGATCTAAAGGATCGATAGGCCACGCTTTCACGGTTCGTATTCGCACTGGAAATCAGAATCAGATGAGCTTTTACCCTTTTATTCCACACGAGATTTCTGTTCTCGTTGAGCCCATCTTAGGACACCTGCGTTATCTTTTAACAGATGTGCCGCCCCAGCCAAACTCCCCACCTGACAATGTCTTCTGCCCGGGTTGGCCGGCCAAGGCAGACCTTAGGTCCAAAAGAAGGGGCAATGCCCCGCCTCCGATTCACGGAATAAGTAAAATCACGTTAAAAGTAGTGGTCTTTCACTTTCGCCCGACGGCTCCCACTTATTCTACACCTCTCAAGTCATTTCACAAAGTCAGACTAGAGTCAAGCTCAACAGGGTCGTCTTTCCCCGCTGATTCTACAAGCCCGTTCCCTTGGCTGTGGTTTCGCTGGATAGTAGATAGGGACAGTGGGAATCTCATTAATCCATTCATGCACGTCACTAATTAGATGACGAGGCATTTGGTTACCTTAAGAGAGTCATAGTTACTCCCACCGTTTACCTGTGCTTGGTTGAATTTCTTGACTTTGACATTCAAAGCACTGGGCAGAAATCACATTGCATGAGCATCCGCAAGGACCATCGTGATGCTTTGTTTTAAGTAAACAGTCGGATTCCCCTTGTCCATACCAGCTCTGAGTCGACTATTCCATGTGCGAGGAAGGCCTCGAGGGAGCCGTTCCCAGTCCGTCACCCGGCCGGCACGCGGCAACCCACTCTCGCCACAGGAGCAGCTCGAACAGCCCACCGACAGCCGACGGGTTCGGGACTAGGACCCCCGTGCCCAGCCCTCAGAACCAATCCTTTTCTCGAGGTACGGATCCATTTTGCCAACTTCCCTTGCCTACATTGTTCCATCGACCAGAGGCTGTTCACCTTGGAGACCTGATGCGATTATGAGTACGACCGGGCGTGGATGGCACTCGGTCCTCTGGATTTTCAAGGGCCGTCGGGTGTGCACCAAACACCACGCGACGTGCGGTGCTATTCCAACCGCTGGACCCTACCTCTGACTAAGCCGTTTCCAGGGGCAGGCTGTTAAACAGAACAGGTAACTCTTCCAGAGGCCCCCCGCTGACGTCTCCGGACTCCCTAACGTTGCCGTCAGCCACTACGTCCCGGTTCAGGAGTGTTAACCCGATTCCCTTTCGAAGCTCGCACACGCGGCGCTATCAGACGGGCTTCCCCTGTCTCTTAGGATCGACTAACCCATGTACAAGTGCCGTTCACATGGAACCTTTCCCCACTTCGGCCTTCAAAGTTCTCATTTGAATATTTGCTACTACCACCAAGATCTGCACTGACGGCCGCTCCGCCCGGGCTCACGCCCTAGGTTTTGCAATGATCACCATGCCTTCCTACTCATCGAGGCCTGGCACTTGCCTCGACGGCCGGGTATAGGTCGGGCACTTGAGCGCCATCCATTTTCGGGGCTAGTTGATTCAGCAGGTGAGTTGTTACACACTCCTTAGCCGATTTCGACTTCCATGACCACCGTCCTGCTGTCTTAATCGACCAACACCCTTTGTGGGTTCTAGGTTAGCGTGCAGTTGGACACCGTAACCCGGCTTCCGGTTCATCCCGCATTGCCAGTTCTGCTTACCGAAAATGGCCCACTTGGAGCTCTCGATTCCGTGGCGTGGCTCAACAAAGCAGCCGCGCCGTCCTACCTATTTAAAGTTTGAGAATAGGTCGAGGGCATTGCGCCCTCGATGCCTCTAATCATTGGCTTTACCCGATAGAACTCGCCCTCGAGCTCCAGCTATCCTGAGGGAAACTTCGGAGGGAACCAGCTACTAGACAGTTCGATTAGTCTTTCCCCCCTATACCCAAGTCAGACGAACGATTTGCACGTCAGTAGCGCTGCAGGCCTCCACCAGAGTTTCCTCTTGCTTCCCCCGCTGAGGCATAGTTCACCATCTTTCAGGTCCCGACAGGCATGCTCTCACTCGAACCCTTCTTAGAAGATCAAGGTTGGTCCGTGGTGCACCCATAGCGGATCCCACCAGTCAGCTTCCTTGCACGTTATGGGTTTTCCACCCATTGACTCGCACACATGTCAGACTCCTTGGTCCGTGTTTCAAGACGAGTCGAATGGGGAGCCCACAGCCAGATGCCGAGAGCGTGCAGGTGCCGAGGCATGCCGAGAGCCACACGCTGCCTACCATGATCGAGGCCAAGACGTTTCCGCAAGCGTTTCAAAGTCTTGGGCTTGGGTCGCTGCCCCAATTCGCAAGCGTTTCAAAGTATAACTTAGGATAATTCACGCCGATAGGTCGGGATTATTTGTGAGAAGCATCGAGAGATTAGCCGATCACCCTAGGTATCCAAATTAGAGTTCCAACTCAATGGGTTTCTTAATATCAATTGCCTAGAGATAGAGTAATTAGTATCGTCCTAGAAACACGCTCTTGTTAAACCGAGAGGTAGGCAAGAAGGCATAAAACCCTAGGATAGTAATACCGTAATTGATTGCATATAGTGATTGGGATTGGATTTAGAAGTAGATTTGAGGGAAGTTGTGAGCCCTAGGTCCATTAAAATTGATAAATCTCTTTTAATTACTTCCAATTTATTTTACTTGCTTTTCATTGAATTCTCATCCAATTTTGAATTGTCTAGCTTGGTTTAATTGTTTAGTTTATTGTTTAGTTTGATTGAACTAGATCCTCGTGGGAACAATCTCTTACTCACTTATTATATTACTTGAGCGATACGTATACTTGCGTACCTTTTTGGTTATCTATTTTATCGCAACAAGTTTTTGGCGCCCTTGCCGGGATCAAGTTTTCAATTATTTCTAACCTTAATACTGAGCAATTTTCCTCGGCTAGGTACTCTTTTATTTTTATTTCTTTTTACTAGGTACTCTCTCAAGTGTATGCTTCGTCGCCACAACTCGGTTCCACTATTGCACGATCCGGAACCTAAGCGAACTTTTCATAGGAGACGAAGAGAGCAAAGAGCAGCCCAAGGGAGACAAGCCATGGAGCCCGGCCAAGGAGGTGAATTGGTACCCCAGAACCAGCATCGGAAGACCATCAAGGAGTATGCACAACCTCAATTTCTGAATCAATCAAGCATCGTCAAGCCACCGGTTCAAGCTCTCACCTTTGAGATCAAACCATCAGTAATCCAAATGCTTCAAACTTCTTGTTCTTTTGGAGGAGCACCGAATGAGGACCCTCATGTGCATCTAGCAAAATTCCTTGAGATATGTGACACTTTCCGCTTCAATGGGGTGTTGACCGAGTATATCCGGATGTCCCTTTTCTCCTTTTCATTGAGGGACAAGGCTGAGGCATGGCTGCTATCACTTCCACCAAGCACACTCAACACATGGGAGGCAATAATCGAGAAGTTCTTGGCTTAATACTTCCCACCGTCGAAAACAATGAAGCTAAAGAACGACATCATGACCTTGAAGCAACAACCCATGGAGTCTTTCCATGAAGCTTGGGAGCGTTTCAAGGAGCTACAATGAGCATGCCCCCACCACGGCATCGAGAACTGGACATTGGTACAAATTTTTTATAATGGTTTATTAGAAACTTCTCGTTCTTCTCTTGATGCCGCTGCAGGTGGTTCAATCATGAATAAATACCTCGAGGAAGCCTATGAATTACTTGAAGAGATGGCACGTAATGGATATCAATGGCCATCCGAGAGAGCAACGGGACGTGGAGCCGCCGGAATACGTTCAGTAGATGCCGTGACAGCCCTCTCGGCTAAGATGGATGCCTTATTCAAGGAGGTAACAGCATGGAAAAACCAAGGAGCGGGGCCAACCTATGGAGCCACCGAAGGACTCGCTTACATGGAACCGGTGCAAGGGACTCAAGAATCGGCCAACTACATTGGAGGCAACCCGAGGAACAATCCCTACTCCAATACATACAATCCGGGTTGGAGAAATCATCCGAACTTCTCCTATGCCAACAACAACAATCGGGCCAATCCACCACCGGGATTCCAATCCACTCAGAAACAAGAACCTTTAGCTTCTGATCGCCTCACGAGATTAGAAGATACTTTCAATAAATTTATGCAATCTTCTCAAGATACGCATGCTGCTGTACAATTGAACTCTAATCAAATTGTTACCTTGCAATCGCAGGTGCGGAATATGGAGACGCAAATTGGACAATTGGCTCAAGCAATCAATTCTCGACCTTTGGGAGCACTACCGAGCGACACAGAAATCAACCCTCGAGGTAAGAATTATGAACAAGTGAAGGTGATCACATTGCAGCACGAACCAAAAGCAAAGGGCGGAAAAACAGAGGAGGGATTGCTATCCTTGACCGCGACCCCGAATTCCAGAACAGAGGGATCGCGATCCCAGGTTGCGACCCCTGACGACAGAGCCGAAATTCGAGAATCAGAAGACTTCCAGAGTGACAAGGACAGCCTAGAACATACTGAGCAGACCCAAACAAAGCCAGAAAAGAAGGAAAGGACATATTCACCTCTTCCTTATCCACAAAGAGCACAAAGGGCAAACAATGAGCACCAATTTCGTAAGTTTTTGGATGTGTTTCGTAAATTGCATATTAATATACCGTTTGCCGAAGCCCTTGAACAGATGCCAAGCTATGTGAAGTTCATGAAGGAAATCCTATCTAAGAAGAGGAAGTTTGGAGACTATGAGACCGTGGCTCTTACCGAGGAGTGTAGTGCAATTTTGCAACGTAAGTTGCCACCCAAATTGAAGGATCCAGGTAGTTTTACAATCCCTTGCTCTATTGGTGACAAGTTTGAAGGTAGGGCTCTTTGTGATCTTGGTGCTAGTATTAATCTTATGCCCTATTCGGTTTATCATGAACTAGGTTTAGGAGAAGTGAAGCCGACATCGGTTACACTTCAACTAGCCGATAGATCTTTAGCTTACCCTGGTGGCATTATTGAAGATGTATTAGTTAAAGTGGATAAGTTTATATTTCCCGTTGATTTTGTGGTTCTTGATTTTGATGAGGATCAGGAGATCCCAATCATTCTTGGTAGACCTTTTCTTGCTACAGGTCGTGCATTAATTGATGTGGAAAAAGGCGAGCTTACAATGAGGGTTGACAAGAATAAGGTGACTTTGAAACTATTTCGCTCTATGGAGTCTCAACCTCATGAATTCTTTTCTAGTGATGTTGTTGATAGGTTCACCAATCATGAATTCCAAGAGACCGGGACCAATCACATGATGCAAGGCACCATGAAGACATGAAGCAAAGGGATGCAATTTCAAAAGTGCCAAAGAAGTTCACTAAATTTTTGGAAGGAAAACCTCCTGATATAAAACAAGTTACTAAGAGTTCCCTCAAAAGACGAACAAAGCATAATGAAAGGACCACGGTAAAAGGATTTCAACTCGGTCAACTAGTTCTTTATTATAATTCTTTGTTAAAGTTCTTGTCAGGAAGGAAACGTTGGTCGGGCCCATTCCAAGCGTTGCGAGTCTTCCCTTGTGGGACGGTGTCACGGGGCCTAGGGTGCTACCCGAATACCGCTCGAGTACCTTGGTAACGCTAGGTGTCAACAGCTCGCTCTGCTGACCAGCCACAAAATCTCCACACAACCGAGGCTCACAAGCCTAGAAACGATCAAAGCAACACAGAAGAGGTTGGGAAAAACTCACTTGTATTGTATCACAACAAGTATGAAAAAACCCAACTACAGACTCTGGTCGAGTATATGCCTCACAGCCCCTACTGCTTGCACTCCTCACTCGACCCTTCACAATACAGACTCAGCACTCACACTCTCCTCTTAGTGTGTCCCGCGTGCCCTCAGTTGTCTGCTCTCCCCCTTGTGAGTGAATGTCTGGCTCTCCTCGAATGACTCTCTAGTCTCAAGTGCCTCTCTCAAATGAGAGTCCACGCCTATTTATACATGAAGCCCATCAAGCAAATATGCCAGGTAATCTAGACTTTTCCTAACAACAAGTCTATACAAGGTAGTTGACCAATCTCTATCAAGACTTTCCATGTGTGCCGGGAATATTCTCCTCCTGAGATTCCTCTTGCCATGTTGGATCCCTGATCCTCGCAAGCTTCCCGATCTGGCACACCTGTCTTCCATAGATAGGGCTGATTCTCCTCCTGAGAATCCGCTTGCCCAGTGGGATCCCCCGATCCTTGGTCAACTTCCATATCTAGCGTGCTTGACTTCCATAAGTGGCTTCTAGGCGTATCCATGATTGCCTCCCCCAATCATGGATTGATTGGATCCATGCCATGATTCCCGCTGCTCCCCACAAGGCAGGCTGCGATCCAGGGACTTGATTGATCCTTCCACCGTGGCCCGCATCTGCTCCAAGGAACGCTGCCAAGCGCTCCATAGCATTTGTAGCACGTATTCCGGGGGTAGCCTCTGGGCTCCACCGCTTCCCGTGTGCCTGCAACCACAGTCAGGATCGAGAACCCTTCTCATGATCAAGTACCATCACAGTGCCTAGCTTGAGCAGTCATGCACATCGCTATCCAACACCTCGACACTTAGTCGATAACGTGCCCTCCTAGCACGTTGCCCGCTACCATGACTTCGAGGCACGCTCATGGTAGGCGGGTCTTGGGATACCACCTCAGGGGTCTAACAAACCTTCCCCACCAGAAGAGGTCGACGCCCTCGTCGACTTTGCTGCGTGGTATGTCGTGAAGACCTTGACGTACCTCTCGACGTCTTCTAACATCCTAGGCCATGTATATGACCTTGAGAGCAGCGCCGCCATGCACTCCCGCCCTCGATGTCCAACCCCCTGGCTGTTATGGCACTCCTCCATGAGTCTGCGACGCAGTCCCCCTCCGCAAGGGACGTATAGGCGACCACCCTTCCCGTAGAGTAGCCCATCTTCCAGCCGATAGCGTCGCACCGTGCCATCCATCACCTGCTCCACCAAGAGCTGGTAACCCTTGTTCTGTTGCACCGTGGCCCAGATATGCTTCAGCAAATCTGAAGTTTGTTGGGAGATGGCACCACGTCTCCCCCTCCCGTTTGCTGAGTAGCGCTGCTCCACAGGCTTCAGCTTCCGGCTTGCAACAGAGTGCCTGTCTCGCATGAGCACGCCTCTGACTGCACAGTCACAATGTGCTTTGGAGGGCTTCACCAAGTGAGGAAGCCCGAGCACCCGCTCCTTCACCATGGCTTCCTTCGCCTCGTGGTCTACCGGCCTCCGTGGTAGTAGACCTGTTGGTAGCTCTTCAGGCATCACACCCTGAAGACTCCCTCGTACCTTTGCGCTCTCCAAAGGCACTTCTGGCTCTGGGCAAACACCTTGTGCCCCCGCTCCGCCTACATCCGCCAAGTAGGTGGGGCTACCTTTCTTCGTCCCTCGTGCTACCCGCATGGCAGACACCCTTTCCGTTGCAATCCCCTTGTTGCGACTGGAGCCTTTGTATCCTTGAACAAAGCATGGGTGCCACGGATCGCCAATCATGAATCTGCCGAGGTGCATTGAGACTGTAACCGAGGCCTCCACGAAGAAGTTGTTCCCTAGAACCAGGTCATAGTCGTCCAACGGGACAACCATAACGTCAAGGCTTCCCTCCCAAGACTCCATCTTGATGGGAACTCCTTTAGCCAGGCCACCAATTGGCTGGCTCTTCGAGTTGACTGCCTTCAACTCGGAGTTGTGCCGCTCCACTTTCAACCCAAGTGGTCGCACCATCCTGTCCGACACAAATGTGTGGGACGCCCCTGTGTCTACCAATGCCGACACCTTTCGGCCATTGAGTAGCACGTCCACGAACAATAGTTCGTATGCAGCCTTCCGTCGATCAGAGCGAAGTGCGCCTAGCACCTGTAGCGTAGAGGCATGTACCACTGCCTCTTCCTCGGAGTCCTGATCAACCAACGCCGAGAGCTTCTCCCGCTTTGGGCAATCCTTTGCCCTGTGAGGACCCTTGCAAATGAAGCAACCGGGATGAGTCCGAGGGTCCTTCTTCAAGGAGCCGTTTCCCTCGTTCTCCTTCTCCTTCCCTTTGTCCTCACGAGTGAGCTTGCTCTTCCCCTTGCCGTTCCTTCCCTTGGCCTTGGACTTGGACACCTTGTCCTTGTCCTCACCTTGCACCTCCTCCACCCCGTCTTCCACAGGAGTGTTGCGCAAGTCGAGCAACGCATCAGCCGCTGCTAGGGCCGTTGGAAGGTCCTTGACACCTTGGCGTCGGAGCTCCAATTGAGCCCATGGCTGCAGACCCTTCAGAAACGTATACAGCTTATCCGTCTCTGACATGTCCGTCACGTCAAGCATCAATAAGCTGAACTGCTTGACATATTCCCGCACCGAGCTGGTTTGCTTCAGCTTCCCTAGTGCGTCCCGAGCCACCCACGCCGTGTTGCTCGGTAGGAATTGCTCTTTCAATTCCTGCTTCAGCGCTTCCCACGTCTCAATACGTGGTCTCCCAGCACTGAGTGCATCCTGGACCCGCGTCCGCCACCATAGCTTTGCATCGTTTGCCAAGTACATGGTGGTCACCATGACCTTATCCGCTTCTGGGACCTTCGCAGCATCGAAGTATGTCTCCATGTCCCAAAGGAAGTTCTCCAACTCCTTCGAACTCCGAGTACCTTCGAATGCCTTGGGCTCGGGCATCTTCACCTTCCGCCGAGTCTCACTCCCCGATGCTACTCCCTGAGTAGCCAGTTGTCGCTTGATCAAGACCACATCGTCTCGCAACGCAGCGACTTCGGAGACCAGGACCTTCACAAGGTCCGTCAGCGTCCCACCAAGGTCATCGCCCTCTCCGACATTGTCTTCGAGAGCAAGGATGCGCTCATGCACAACGCTCATCAAGGGTGCACCTTCTGTGACTGCGGCAGCTTGCCTCTCCAAGGCGACCATTCGCTCCCGCAGTGCCTCCATTGATCGAGTCGTCACGGTTGTAATGTTGCGGAAACCAGGGATTGATACCAACTCCTTGGTACCAACCTTTAGGCTCTGATACCAACTGTCACGGGGCCAAGGGCGCTACCCGAATACCGCTCAAGTACCTTGGTAACGCTAGGCGTCAACGGCTCGCTCTGCTGACCAGCCACAAAATCTCCACACAACCGAGGCTCACAAGCCTAGAAACGATCAAAGCAACACAGAATAGGTTGGGAAAAACTCACTTGTATTATATCACAAGAAGTATGAAAAAACCCAACTACAGACTCTGGTCGAGTATATGCCTCACAGCCCCTACTGCTTGCACTCCTCACTCGACCCCTCACAATACAGACTCAGCACTCACACTCTCCTCTCAGTGTGTCCCGCGTGCCCTCAGTTGTCTGCTCTCCCCCTTGTGAGTGAATGTCTGGCTCTCCTCGAATGACTCTCTAGTCTCAAGTGCCTCTCTCAAATGAGAGTCCACACCTATTTATACATGAAGCCCATCAAGCAAATATGCCAGGTAATCTAGACTTTCCCTAACAACAAGTCTACACAAGGTAGTTGACCAATCTCTATCAAGACTTTCCATGTGTGCCGGGAATATTCTCCTCCTGAGATTCCTCTTGCCATGTTGGATCCCTGATCCTCGCAAGCTTCCCGATCTGGCACACCTGTCTTCCACAGATAGGGCTGATTCTCCTCCTCAGAATCCGCTTGCCCAGTGGGATCCCCCGATCCTTGGTCAACTTCCATATCTAGCGTGCTTGACTTCCATAAGTGGCTTCTAGGCGTATCCATGATTGCCTCCCCCAATCATGGATTGATTGGATCCATGCCATGATTCCCGCTGCTCCCCACAAGGCAGGTTGCGATCCGGGGACTTGATTGATCCTTTCACCGTGGCCCGCATCTGCTCCAAGGAACGCTGCCAAGCGCTCCATAGCATTTGTAGCACGTATTCCGGGGGTAGCCTCTGGGCTCCACCGCTTCCCGTGTGCCTGCAACCACAGTCAGGATCGAGAACCCTTCTATGATCAAGTACCATCACAGTGCCTAGCTTGAGCAATCATGCGCATCGCTATCCAACACCTCGACACTTAGTCGATAACGTGCCCTCCTAGCACGTTGCCCGCTACCATGACTTCAAGGCACGCTCATGGTAGGCGGGTCTTGGGATACCACCTCAGGGGTCTAACAGTCGGTCAAATTGATGAATCAAAAGACAAGAGAGGAGTTCAAGGTGAAGGGACAACATTTGAAGGCATATGAAGAGGGCCCTATCAACTGGGATGGGTCCTCAGTTCAGGGACAAGGATGATGATGTGACCAAGAGTCGAGCCGAGGACTTAAAACACGGCGCTTCTTGGGAGGCAACCCAAGCCAAGAGTCCATTGCTTTAATTTTAGTTGATTTTTATTTTCTAGGTCACATGCATATTTTTATTTTTTTTTTGTTTAATTTTTTTAGGAAGCTCTGCTCAGCAATTCTGGGAGGATCGCGGCACAGGATCGCGATCTCTCTCGGACAGAACACTTAGGACCGTGGCATGGGATCGCGGTCCCTCTCTTACGGGTCCTTCGGGATCGCGGCGCAAAGCGACAGTCCCACATCACAGAATGCTGCCCACTTAGGACCGCAGCACAGGACCGCGGTCCCACCATAAAAAAAAAACTGATTCGTTTAAAGAGAATTAGGGCTTCGTAACTTAATCCCCTTGTCTCCTCTGCAGAAAATCGACAAGCGAGTGTGAGCACTATTCCTTAACACCATCCTCTGAAGAAGAACAGTAGCATCCTTTGAAGAAGAAGATCGGGAAGAACAAGAAGATGCCCATGGAGCACACGAGGAGGAAGGAGAAGAGATGCATTCAAGAAAACCAGGCAAGTTCTCACCTTTATCTACTCTTTCTTTCCATTGGGACAATGTCAAGTTTAATTTTGGGGAAGAGCTTGGTTAGCTAGGTGGTACGTTGTTTTGAATTAGTTGCTGATTGCTTATGAGAATTGGGCTGAATTGCTTATTTCTGATTGCTGCATTGCTGAATTGCTGAATTGTGGATTGCTGAATTTTATTTTGTAGTTTAATTTCAATGCATTTAGAGCGTTAAATAGCTACATAGGTGTCATGTTAGGTTTGCATTTTGTTGGATGAATGACATCATGCAATGAATCCACTCATGAAAAATTGGTTAGCCCTTATTCTATGATGATAATTAGTGGCTTGGAAACTTGAAACTCGATTGGATTGGAAATTGTAACCTACTTTAAGATGGGTTTTAAGAAAATATATCATGTAGATACATATTGGAAGATCAACCAGGCCTCGAAGATGAATCTCGACTAAAGACAGAAGCTGAATAGAAGAGTAGAATAGTAGGGGTCGCGACACAGGATCGCAGCACCAATGAAGCCAGTGAAGAAGGATCGCAGCACAGGACCGCGATCCCAAACAGCTCAGCAGCGAACTCTGGAGATTAATTGCCGAATCGAAATCAGTCAACCCAAATATTATACAGAATATTTCTAGGCTGAATTAGAAATATTTGGGGGATAAAAAGATTGCGATTCAACTCGACCGGGAAAGAAAGAATCTTGCAAGATATGAAGAAGGCTACAATATATTGTAAAGATATTTTCAAATATTCTCCAATCCTTATAAATAGACCAGCAAGCAAGATGACCAGGGGGAGATCCATCCAACATTCAGTTCCAGATTTCTTTTGCTATGAGGAGATCAAGAAGCTCGTGATCAAGAGGAAGGAAGGGGAGCACTTCAAGACGGCTCGAAGCTCGAGAGATCAGCATCGGCATACCTAGAGTTTTCTCTTTCCCTTTTCTTTTCTATTGATTCATGTTGTATTCCAACTTCTTCTTCTTAGTTGTTTTCAATTCCATCATGAACTAATTCCCTATTTCCTGGGGCGAGCAATGAAACTCTTTTCTATTTTCTAAGTTCTTCTCTTTCTCTTATATGTGATTGATTACAACCGTGTTACTTATACTATTCTCGAACTTAAAGCTTTTTGATTGACTGGCCACCAATTAGATCGAATAGGAGAGATCGACAAACTAGAGAGAGGGAGTCGAAATCACGCCAGAGATAGTATAACTTAGGATAATTCACGCCGATAGGTCGGGATTATTTGTGAGAAGCATCGAGAGATTAGCCGATCACCCTAGGTATCCAAATTAGAGTTCCAACTCAATGGGTTTCTTCATATCAATTGCCTAGATTAGAGTAATTACTATCGTCCTAGAAACACGTTCTTGTTCAACCGAGAGGTAAGCAAGAAGACATAAAACCCTAGGACAGTAATACCGTAATTGATTGCATATAGTGATTGGGATTGGATTTAGAAGTAGATTTGAGGGAAGTTGTGAGCCCTAGGTCCATTAAAATTGATAAATCTCTTCTAATTACTTCCAATTTATTTTACTTGCTTTTCATTGAATTCTCATCCAATTTTGAATTGCCTAGCTTGGTTTAATTGTTTGGTTTATTGTTTAGTTTGATGGAGCTAGATCCTCGTGGGAACGATCTCTTACTCACTTATTATATTACTTGAGCGATACGTATATTTGCGTGCCTTTTTGGTTATCTATTTTAATGCAACAAGTTTTTGGCGCCGTTGCCGGGATCAAGTTTTCAATTATTTCTAACCTTAATACTGAGCAATTTTCCTCGACTAGGTACTCTTTTATTTTTATTTCTTTTTACTAGGTACTCTCTCAAGTGTATGCTTCGTCGCCACAACTCGGTTCCACTATTGCACGATCCGGAACCTGAGCGAACTTTTCATAGGAGACGAAGAGAGCAAAGAGCAGCCCAAGGGAGACAAACCATGGAGCCTGGCCAAGGAGGTGAATTAGTACCCCAGAACCAGCGTCGGAAGACCATCAAGGAGTATGCACAACCTCAATTTCTGAATCAATCAAGCATCGTCAAGCCACCGGTTCAAGCTCACACCTTTGAGATCAAACCATCGGTAATCCAAATGCTTCAAACTTATTGTTCTTTTGGAGGAGCGCCGAATGAAGACCCTCATGTGCATCTAGCAAAATTCCTTGAGATATGTGACACTTTCCGCTTCAATGGGGTGTCGACCGAGTGTATCCGGATGTCCCTTTTCTCCTTTTCATTAAGGGACAAGGCTAAGGCATGGCTGCTATCACTTCCACCAAGCACACTCGACACATGGGAGGCAATAACCGAGAAGTTCTTGGCTCAATACTTCCCACCGTCGAAAACAATGAAGCTAAAGAACGACATCATGACCTTCAAGCAACAGCCCATGGAGTCTTTCTATGAAGTTTGGGAGCGTTTCAAGGAGCTACAACGAGCATGCCCCCACCACGGCATCGAGATCTGGACATTGGTACAAATTTTTTATAATGGTTTATTAGAAACTTCTCGTTCTTCTCTTGATGCCGCTGCAGGTGGTTCAATCATGAATAAATACCCCGATGAAGCCTATGAATTGCTTGAAGAGATGGCACGTAATGGATATCAATGGCCATCCGAGAGAGCAACGGGACGTGGAGCCGCCGGAATACATTCAGTAGATGCCGTGACAGCCCTCTCGGCTAAGATGGATGCCTTATTCAAGGAGGTAACAGCATGGAAAAACCAAGGAGCGGGGCCAACCTATGGAGCCACCGAAGGACTGGCTTACGTGGAACCGGTGCAAGAGGCTCAAGAATCGGCCAACTACATTGGAGGCAACCCGAGGAACAATCCCTACTCCAATACATACAATCCGGGTTGGAGAAATCATCCGAACTTCTCCTATGCTAACAACAACAATCGGGCCAATCCACCACCAGGATTCCAATCCACTCAGAAACAAGAACCTTTAGCTTCAGATCGACTCACGAGATTAGAAGATACTTTCATTAAATTTATGCAATCTTCTCAAGATACGCATGCTGCTGTACAATTGAACTCTAATCAAATTGTTACCTTGCAATCGCAGGTGCGGAATATGGAGACGCAAATTGGACAATTGACTCAAAATCAATTCTCGACCTTTGGGAGCACTACCAAGCGACACAGAAATCAACCCTCGAGGTAAGAATTATGAACAAGTGAAGGTGATCACATTGCAGCACGAACCAAAAGCAAAGGGCGGAAAAACAGAGGAGGGATCACGATCCTTGACCTCGACCCCAAATTCCAGAACAGAGGGATCGCGATCCCAGGTCGCGACCCCTGATGACAGAGCCAAAATTTGAGAATCAGAAGACTTCCAGGGTGACAAGGACAGCCTAGAACATACTGAGCAGACCCAAACAAAGCCAGAAAAGAAGGAAAGGACATATCCACCTCTTCCTTATCCACAAAGAGCACAAAGGGCAAACAATGAGCACCAATTTCGTAAGTTTTTGGATGTGTTTCGTAAATTGCATATTAATATACCGTTTGCCGAAGCCCTTGAACAAATGCCAAGCTATGTGAAGTTCATGAAGGAAATCCTATCTAAGAAGAGGAAGTTTGGAGACTATGAGACCGTGGCTCTTACCGAGGAGTGTAGTGCAATTTTGCAACGTAAGTTGCCACCCAAATTGAAGGATCCAGGTAGTTTTACAATCCCTTGCTCTATTGGTGACAAGTTTGAAAGTAGGGCTCTTTGTGATCTTGGTGCTAGTATTAATCTTATGCCCTATTCGGTTTACCATGAACTAGGTTTAGGAGAAGTGAAGCCGACATCGGTTACACTTCAACTAGCCGATAGATCTTTAGCTTACCCTCGTGGCATTATTGAAGATGTATTAGTTAAAGTGGATAAGTTTGTATTTCCAGTTGATTTTGTGGTTCTTGATTTTGATGAGGATCAGGAGATCCCAATCATTCTTGGTAGACCTTTTCTTGCTACAGGTCGTGCATTAATTGATGTGAAAAAAGGCGAGCTTACAATGAGGGTTGACAAGAATAAGGTGACTTTGAAACTATTTCGCTCTATGGAGTCTCAACCTCATGAATGCTTTTCTATTGATGTTGTTGATAGGTTCACCAATCATGGATTCCAAGAGACCCGGACCAAGGATACACATGAAGAAGTTCAAGATAGTGGACAATCACATGATGCAAGGCACCATGAAGACATGAAGCAAAGGGATGCAATTTCAAAAGTGCCAAAGAAGTTCACTACATTTTTGGAAGGAAAACCTCCTGATATAAAACAAGTTACTAAGAGTTCCCTCAAAAGACGAACAAAGCATAATGAAAGGACCACGGTAAAAGGATTTCAACTCGGTCAACTAGTTCTTTATTATAATTCTTTGTTAAAGTTCTTGTCAGGAAGGAAACGTTGGTCGGGCCCATTCCAAGCGTTGCGAGTCTTCTCTTGTGGGTCGGTCAAATTGATGAATCAAAAGACAAGAGAGGAGTTCAAGGTGAAGGGACAACATTTGAAGGCATATGAAGAGGGCCCTATCAACTGGGATGGGTCCTCAGTTCATGGACAAGGATGATGATGTGACCAAGAGTCGAGCCGAGGACTTAAAACACGGCGCTTCTTGGGAGGCAACCCAAGCCAAGAGTCCATTGCTTTAATTTTAGTTGATTTTTATTTTCTAGGTCACATGCATATTTTTATTTTTTTTGTTTAATTTTTTTAGGAAGCTCTGCTCAGCAATTCTGGGAGGATCGCGGTCTCTCTCGGACAGAACACTTAGGACCGTGGCATGGGATCGCGGTCCCTCTCTTACAGGTCCTTCGGCATTGCGGCACTAAGCGACAGTCCCACATCACAGGATGCTGCCCACTTAGGACCGTGGCACAGGACCGCGGTCCCACCTTAAAAAAAAACTGATTTGTTTAAAGAGAATTAGGGCTTCGTAACTTAATCCCCTTGTCTCCTCTGCAGAAAATCGACAAGCGAGTGTGAGCACTATTCCTTAACACCATCCTCTGAAGAAGAACAGTAGCATCCTTTGAAGAAGAAGATCGGGAAGAACAAGAAGATGCCCATGGAGCACAAGAGGAGGAAGGAGAAGAGAGGTATTCAAGAAAACCGGGCAAGTTCTCACCTTTATCTACTCTTTCTTTCCATTGGGACAATGTCAAGTTTAGGTTTGGGGGAGAGCTTGTTTAGCTAGGTGGTACGTTGTTTTGAATTAGTTGCTGATTGCTTATGAGAATTGGGCTGAATTGCTTATTTCTGATTGCTGCATTGCTGAATTGCTGAATTGCGGATTGCTGAATTTTATTTTGTAGTTTAATTTCCATGCATTTAGGGTGTTAAATAGCTACATAGGTGTCATGTTAGGTTTGCATTTTGTTGGATGAATGACATCATGGAATGAATCCACTCATGAAAAATTGGTTAGCCCTTATTCTATGATGATAATTAGTGGCTTGGAAATTTGAAACTCGATTGGATTGGAAATTGTAACCTACTTTAAGATGGGTTTTAAGAAAATATATCATGTCTGAACCCCATTCTTTTCACGACACTCTTATCTTAGGGATAGCTTAAAATTTCCCTTGATGTTGCTTGGTTGTAGGGCTCACATGAGAGTAGGCAAGGACAAGAACTTAGATATCCTACCAAAGGCAAATAAAAGAAAAAAATACGAAAAAAAGAAGAAAAGGAAATATTATGCATGAGCTAGCAAAGAAAAATCTTATAGAATTGCATAAGTGAGCTTAAATGAAAGATGTGCCAAGGCTCTAAGCACCACTGTACGGGCTTGAGCGGCATTTAGTGCAAAAGCATACGCAATAAGGCCCGACATGTGCTCGTGGTGGATAGTCCATTAGTCGAAGCTCGAGGATAGATCCGTAGGGGTATCATAAAACCTAATGCCTTGAACCAACTGGGACAGGAGCCATTGGTCGATTCCTCGCTACACGGGCCTAGATTATGGACATGACACCCAGAGTCGTGCACCACCAAAGAAAGAAAAAGAGTGAGAAAAGAGCGGAATTGTCTAAGGCAATGTCTTTGTGATTGTTTAAGTCTCTTGATTGTGTGCTTGACCAACCAAGTTTCAAATTGGGTGCTTGACCTTTAGCAAGAGTGTTTGCACTAACACAGCACGGGCTAAGGCTGATTTTTGTGAAAATTTTGACATCAAAAGTAGGAAGCAATTGAATTGAAGAACGAGTAGAAAATGAAGAGCCATTCCTGAGAACTTTAAGGGGTTAACTCTTTCCAATTGAGTGGAGAAATTCTAGTGTGTCTTGCTTGCTTATGTGCCTTGATTTGGAAGTGTCTTACTCGAGGACGAGTAAGAATCTAGGTTTGGGGGTGTGATAATTGTGTAAAAGATTTATTATTTGCATGCTTTTCAGACCTAGATTTGAACAAGGTAATTGACTTGACTTGGTTTATGTGCTTAATTATGCAATCTTTCCTTGTTGAACGTAACGGAGTTGGCATTGTTAAAAGTCGGGTTTATTTTAAGAATGTTGATACTTGTGAGATATTTTGTGATGTAGATACATATTGGAAGATCAACCGGGCCTCGAAGATGAATCCCGACTAAAGACAGAAGCTGAATAGAAGAGTAGAACAGTAGGGGTCGCGACACAGGATCGCGGCATCAATGAAGCCAGTGAAGAAGGATCGCAGCATAGGACCGCGATCCCAGACAACTCAGCAGCGAACTCTGGAGATTAATTGCCGAATCAAAATCAGTCAACCCAAATATTACACAGAATATTTCTAGGCTGAATTAGAAATATTTGGGGGATAAAAAGATTGCGATTCAACTCAACCGGGAAAGAAAGAATCTTGCAAGATATGAAGAAGGCTACAATATATTGTAAAGATATTTTCAAATATTATCCAATCCTTATAAATAGACCAGCAAGCAAGATGACCAGGGGGAGATCCATCCAACATTCAGTTCCAGATTTCTTTTGCTGCGAGGAGATCAAGAAGCTTGTGATCAAGAGGAAGGAAGGGGAGCACTTCAAGACGGCTCAAAGCTCGAGAGATCGGCATCGGCATACCTAGAGTTTTCTCTTTCCCTTTTCTTTTCTATTGATTCACGATGTATTCCAACTTCTTCTTCGTAGTTGTTTTCAATTCCATCATGAACTAATTCCCTATTTCCTAGGGTGAGCAATGAAACTCTTTTCTATTTTCTAAGTTCTTCTCTCTCTCTTATATGTGATTAATTACAACCGTGTTACTTATACTATTCTCGAACTTAAAGCTTTTTGATTGACTGGCCACCAATTAGATCGAATAGGAGAGATCGACAAACTAGAGAGAGGGAGTCGAAATCACGCCAGAGATAGTATAACTTAGGATAATTCACGCCGATAGGTCGGGATTATTTGTGAGAAGTATTGAGAGATTAGCCGATCACCCTAGGTATCCAAATTAGAGTTCCAACTCAATGGGTTTCTTAATATCAATTGCCTAGAGATAGAGTAATTAGTATCGTCCTAGAAACACGTTCTTGTTAAACGGAGAGGTAGGCAAGAAGACATAAAATCCTAGGATAGTAATACCGTAATTGATTGCATATAGTGATTGGATTGGATTTAGAAGTAGATTTGAGGGAAGTTGTGAGCCCTAGGTCCATTAAAATTGATAAATCTCTTCTAATTACTTCCAATTTATTTTACTTGCTTTTCATTGAATTCTCATCCAATTTTGAATTGCCTAGCTTGGTTTAATTGTTTGGTTGATTGTTTAGTTTGATCGAACTAGATCCTCGTGGGAACGATCTCTTACTCACTTATTATATTACTTGAGCGATACGTATACTTGCGTGCCTTTTTGGTTATCTATTTTATCGCAACACCGAGGGAGGGACGGACTGTTGCCCGAGGGGCGAATCTACCACCACCATGTGTTGCGGAGTCCATCGCTCCATCGCTCGTTTTTAGGCAAGTCGTAGCTGTGCACGACGGGAGGCCAGCGTCCGCGCCCTACCACTTCCGCAAGCCCGAGGTGGGATGGGGCAGGGCTGTAGAGGCGACATGTTGCGTGACACCTAGGCAGACGTGCCCTCAGTCGGATGGATTCGGGTGTAACTTGCGTTCAAAGACTCGATGGTTCACGGGATTCTACAATTCACACCAAGTATCGCATTTCGCTATGTTCTTCATCGATGCGAGAGCCCAGATATCCGTCACCACGCTTTTCTTGTTCATGTTCCTTGGTGCGTTCCTTGGATGTGGTAGCCGTTTCTCAGGCTCCCTCTCCGGAATCGAACCCTAATTCTCCGTCACCCGTCACCACCATGGTAGGTGTCACGGGGCCAAGGGCACTACCCGAATACCACTCGAGTACCTTCGTACCGCTAGGTGTCAACGGCTGGCTCCGTTGACCAGCCGCAAACTTCCCACACAATCGAGGCTCACAAGCCTAGAATCGATCAAAGCACACAGAAGAGGTTAGGAAAAATTAACTTGTATTATCTCACAACAAGTATAAAAAAAGCCCAACTATAGACTCTAGTCAAGTATATGCCTCATAGCCCCCACTGCTTGCATTCCTCACTCGACCCCTCACAATATAGACTCAGCACTCACACTCTCCTCTTAGTGTGTCCCTCATGCCCTCAGTTGTCTGCTCTCCCTCTTGTGAGTCTTTGAATGAAGTCTGAAGTGCCTCTTGATCTCTGAATGACTCAAATGAGAGTCCATGCCTATTTATACACCAAGCCCACCAAGCAAATATGCCAGGTAATCTAGACTTTTCCTAACGACAAGTCTATACAAAGTAGCAGACCAATCTCTCTCAAGACTTTCCATGTGTGACGGGAATATTCTCCCCCTGAGATTCCTCTTGCCATGTTGGATCCTTGGTCCTCGCAAGCTTCCCGATCTGGCACACCTGTCTTCCATAGATAGGGCTGATTCTCCTCCTAAGAATCCGCTTGCCCTGTTGGATCCCCCGATCATTGGTCAACTTCCATATCTGGCGTGGTTGGCTTCCATAAGTGGCTTCTAGGCGTATCCATGATTGCCTCCCCCAATCATGGATTAATTGGATCCTTGCCATGATTCCCGCTGCTCCTAATAAGGCAGGTTGTGATCCAGGGACTTGATTAATCCTTCCACTATGGCCCGCATCTGCTCCAAGGAGCGCTGCCAAGGCTCCATAACATTCGTAGCATGAATCCTGGGAGATAGCCTTTGCGCTCCATCGCTTCTCGTGTGCTTGCAGCCACAGTCATGATCGAGAACCCGTCTCATGATCAAGCACCATCACAGTGCCTCCCTTGAGCAGACAAGCGCATCGCGATCCAGCACCTCAATACTTAGTCGATAACGTGCCCACCCCAAACGTTGCCAGCTACCATGACTCCGAGGCATGCTCATGGTAGGCGACTCTTGGGATACCACCTCAGGGGTCTAACAAACCTCCCCCACCAGAAGAGGTCGACGCCCTCGTTGACTTTGCTGCGTGGTATGCCGCTAAGACCTTGACGTACCTCTCGACGTGTTCTGACATCCTTGGCCATGTATATGACCTTGAGAGCTGCGCCAGCATGCTCTCTCGCCCTCGATTTCCAGCCCCCTGGCTGTCATGGCACTCCTCCATGAGTCTGCGATGTAGTCCCCCTCCGCAACGGACGTATAGGCAACCACCCTTCCCATAGAGTAGCCCATCTTTCAGCCGATAGCATCGCACCGTGCCATCCTTTACCTACTCCACCAAGAGCTAGTAACCCTGATTCTGTTGCACCGTGGCCGGATGTCCTTTAGGAAATATGAAGTTCAATGGGAGATGGCACTAAATCTCTCCCTCCCGTTCGCTGAGCAGTGCTGCTCCACAGGCTTCAGCTTCCGGCTTGCAACAGAGTGCCTGTCTCACACGAGCACGCCTCCAACTGCATAGTCACAATGTGCTTTGGAGGGCTTCACCAAGTTAGGAAGCCCGAGCACCCGCTCCTTCACCATGGCTTCCTTGGCCTCGTGGTCCACTGCCCTCTGTGGTAGTAGACCTGCTGGCAGCTCTTCAGGCGTCACACCCTGAAGACTCCCACACACCTTTGTGCTCTCCAAAGGCACTTCTGGTTCTGGGCTAACACCTTGTGCCCCCGCTCCGCCTACATCCGCCAAGTAGGTGGGGCAGCCCTTCTTCCTCCCTCATGCTACCTGCATGGCAGCCACCGTTTCTATCATAACCCCCTTGTTGCGATTGAAACCTTTCTATCCTCGAACAAAGCATGGGTGTCGTGGATTGCCAATCATGAATCCGCCGAGGTGCATTGAGACCGTAACCGAGGCCTCCATGAAGAAGTTGTTCCCCAGAACCAGGTCATAGTCGTCCAGCGGGACAACCATGATGTCAAGGCTTCCCTCCCAAGACTCCATCTTGATGGGAACTCCTTTAGCCAGGCCACCAATTGGTTGGCTCTTCGAGTTGACCGCCTTCAACTCGGAGTTGTGCCGCTCCACTTTCAACCCAAGTGGTCACACCATCCTATCCGACAAGAATGTGTTGGACGCTCCTGTGTCTACCAATGCCGACACCTTTTGACCTTAGAGTAGCACGTCCATGAACAATAGTCCATATGCAGCCTTCCGTCGATCAGAACGAAGTGCGCCCAGCACCTGCAACGTAGAGGCATGTACCACTACCCCTGATCAACAAACACTGAGAGCTTCTCCCGCTTTGGGCAATCCTTTGCCCTGTGAGGACCCTTGCAAATGAAGCAACCGGGATGAGTCCAAGGGTCCTTCTTCAAGGAGCCATTTCCCTCGCTCTCCTTCTCCTTCCCTTTTTCCTCACGAGTGAGCTTGCTCTTACCCTTGCCATTCCTTCCCTAGGCCTTGGACTTGGACACCTTGTCCTTGTCCTCACCTTGCACCTCCTCCACTCCGTCTTCAACCTGAGTGTTGTGCAAGTCGAGGAACGCATTAGCCACTGCTAAAGCCGTTGGAAGGTCTTTGACACCTTGGCGTCTGAGCTCCAATTGAGCCCATGGCTATAGACCCTTCAGAAACGTATACAGCTTATCCGTCTCTGACATGTCCGTCACGTCAAGCATCAATAAGCTTAACTGCTTGACATATTCCCGCACCGAGCTGGTCTGCTTCAGCTTCTCGAGTGCGTCCCAAGCCACCCACGCCGTGTTGCTCGGTAGGAATTGCTAGCAATTCCTGCTTCAGCGCTTCCCACGTCTCAATACGTGGTCGCCCAGCACTGAGTGCATCTGGACCCGCGTTTGCCACCATAACTTCGCATCATTAGCCAAGTACATGGTGGTCACCATGACCTTATCTGCTTCTGGGACCTTCGTAGCATCGAAGTAAGTCTCCATGTCCCAAAGGAAGTTCTCCAACTCCTTTGAACTCTGAGTACCTTCAAATGCCTTGGGCTCGGGCATCTTCACTTTCCGCCGAGTCTCACTCCCCGATGCTACTCCCTGAGTAGCCACTTGTTGCTTGATCAAGACCACATCGTCTCGTAACGCAGCGACTTCGGAGACCAGGACCTTCACAAGGTCCATCAGTGTCCCACCAAGGTCATCGCCCTCTCCGACATTGTCTTCGAGAGCAAGGATGCGCTCATGCACAACGCTCATCAATGGGGCACCTTCTGTGACTGCGGCAACCTGCCTCTCCAAGGCCACCATTCGTTCCCGGAGTGCCTCCATTGATCGAGTCGTCACGGTTGTAATTTTGTCAAAACCGAGGTCTGATAGCACTCCTTGGTATCTCCAGGCTCTGCTACTAGTTGTCACGGGGCCAAGGGCACTACCCGAATCCCGCTCGAGTACCTTGGTACCGCTAGGCATCAACAACTCGCTCTACTGACCAGCCACAAAATTCCCACACAACTGAGGCTCACAAGCCTAGAATCGATCAAAGCACACAGAAGAGGTTGGGAAAAATTAACTTGTATTATCTCACAACAAGTATAAAAAACCCAACTACAGACTCTGGTCGAGTATATGCCTCACAGCCCCCACTGCTTGCACTCCTCACTCGTCCCCTCACAATACAGACAAGCACTCACACTCTCCTCTCAGTGTGTCCCTCGTGCCCTCAGTTGTTTGCTCTCCCTCTTGTGAGTCTTTGAATGAAGTCTGAAGTGCCTCTTGATCTCTGAATGACTCAAATGAGAGTCCACGCCTATTTATACACGAAGCCCACCAAGCAAATATGCCAGGTAATCTAGACTTTCCCTAACGACAAGTCTATACAATGTAGTAGGCCAATCTCTATCAAGACTTTCCATGTGTGCTAGGAATATTCTCCGCCTAAGATTCCTCTTGCCATGTTGGATCCCTGATCCTCGCAAGCTTCCCGATCTGGCACACCTGTCATCCATAGATAGGGCTGATTCTCCTCCTAAGAATCCGCTTGCCCTGTTGGATCCCCTGATCCTCAGTCAACTTCCATATTTGGCATGCTTGACTTCCATAAGTGGCTTCTAGGCGTATCCATGATTGCCTCCCCCAATCATGGATTGATTGGATCCTTGCCATGATTCCCACTGCTCCAAATAAGGTAGGTTGTGATCCAGGGACTTGATTGATCCTTCCACTGTGGCCCGCATCTGCTCCAAAGAACGCTGCCAAGCGATCAATAGCCTTCGCAGCACATATCCCTGGAGATAGCCTCTGCGCTCCATCGCTTCCCGTGTGCCTACAACCACAGTCATGATCGAGAACCCGTCTCATGATCAAGCACCATCACAGTGCCTTCCTTGAGCAGACATGCGCATCGCGATCCAACACCTTGACACTTCGTCGATAATGTGCCCACCCCGCACGTTGCCCGCTACCATGACTCCGAGACATGCTCATGGTAGGCGAGTCTTGGGATACTACCTCAGGGGTCTAACAGTAGGCCACTATCCTACCATCGAAAGTTGATAGGGCAGAAATTTGAAGGATGCTTCAAATTCCAAAGATCTAAAGGATCGATAGGCCACGCTTTCACGGTTCATATTCGTACTGGAAATCAAAATCAAATGAGCTTTTACCCTTTTGTTCCACATGAGATTTCTCTTCTCGTTGAGCTCATCTTAGGACACCTGCGTTATCTTTTAACAGATGTGCCGCCCCAGCCAAACTCCCCAACTGACAATGTCTTCCGCCCGGATCGGCCCGCCAAGCCGGACCTTAGGTCCAAAAGAAGGGGCATTGCCCCGCCTCCGATTCACGGAATAAGTAAAATAACGTTAAAAGTAGTGGTATTTCACTTTCACCCAAGGGCTCCCACTTATTCTACACCTCTCAAGTCATTTCATAAAGTCGGACTAGAGTCAAGCTCAACAGGGTCTTCTTTCCCCATTGATTCTGCCAAGCCCGTTCCCTTAGTTGTGGTTCCGTTGGATAGTAGACAGGGATAGTAAGAATCTCGTTAATCCATTCATGCGCGTCACTAATTAGATGACAAGGCATTTGGCTACCTTAAGAGAGTCATAGTTACTCCCGTCGTTTACCCGCGCTTGGTTGAATTTCTTCACTTTGAAATTCAGAGCACTGGGCAGAAATCACATTACGTGAGCATCCGCAGGGACCATCGCGACGTTTTGTTTTAATTAAACAGCCAGATTCCCCTTGTCCATACCAGTTCTGAGTCGACTGTTCGATGCCCGGGGAAGGCCCCTGAGGGAGCCGTTCCCAGTCCGTCCCCCCAGCCGACAAGCGGCGACCCGCTCTCGCCGCGGGAGCAGCTTGAGCAGTCCACCGACAGCCGACGGGTTCGGGACTGGGACCCTCGTACCTAGCCCTCAGAGCCAATCCTTTTCTCGAGGTTACGGATCCATTTTGCCGACTTCCCTTGCCTACATTGTTCCATCAACTAGAGGCTATTCACCTTGGAGACCTAATGCAGTTATGAGCACGACCAGGCGTGGGTGGCACTCGGTCCTCCAAATTTTCAAGGGCCGCCGGGGGCGCACCGGACACCGCATGACGTGCGGTGCTATTCTAGCTGCTGGACCCTACCTCCAGTTGAGCCATTTCCAGGGTGGGCAGGCTGTTAAACAGAGAAGATAACTCTTCCCGAGGCCCCCCGCTGATGTCTCCGGATTCTCTAATGTTGCCATCAACCACCACGTCCTGGTTCAAGAGTTTTAACCCAATTCCCTTTCGAAGCTCGCGCACGCGGCACTATCAGAGGGGCTTCCCCCGTCTCTTAGGATCGACAAACCCATGTACAAGTGCCATTCACATGGAACCTTTCCCTACTTCGGCCTTCAAAGTTCTCATTTGAATATTTGCTACTACCACCAAGTTCTACACCGACGGCCGCTTCGCCTGGGCTCACACCCTAGGTTTTACAGCGACCGCCGAGCCCTCCTACTCATCGAGGCCTAGCACTTGCCTCGACGACCCGGTATAGGTCGCGCGCTTCAGCGCCATTGATTTTCTGGGCTAGTTGGCTCGGCAGATGAGTTGTTACACACTCCTTAGCGGATTTCGACTTCCATGACCACCGTCCTGCTATCTTAATCGACCAACACCCTTTGTGGGTTCTAGGTTAGCGCGCAGTTGGGCATCGTAACCTGGCTTCCGGTTCATCCTGCATCGCCAGTTCTGCTTACCAAAAATGGCCCACTTGGAGCTCTCGATTCCGTGGCGTGGCTCAACAAAGTAGCCGCGCCGTCCTACATATTTAAAGTTTGAGAATAGGTCAAGGGCGTTGCGCCCCCGATGCCTCTAATCATTGGCTTTACCAGATAGAACTCGCCCTGAACCTCCAGCTATCCTGAGCGAACTAGCTACTAGATGATTCGATTAGTCTTTTGCCCCTATACCCAAGTTAGACAAACGATTTGCATGTCAGTATCACTGCGGGCCTCCACCAGAGTTTCCTCTGGCTTCGCCTCGCTCAGGCATAGTTCACCATCTTTCGGGTCCCGACAGGCATGCTCTCACTCGAACCCTTCTCAGAAGATCAAGGTCGGTCCGTGGTGCACCCACAGGGGATCCCACCAGTCAGCTTCCTTGCGCCTTACGGGTTTTCCACCCATTGACTCGCACACATGTCAGACTCCTTGGTCCGTGTTTCAAGACGGGCCAAATGGGGAGCCCACAGGCCTATGCCGGGAGCGTGCAGGTGCCGAGGCATGCCGAGAGGCGCACGCTGCCTACCACGATCAGGGCCATGACGTTTCCGCATGCGTTTCAAAGGCTTGGGCTCGGGTCGCCGCCCCAATCCGCATCGGTCCACGCCCCGAGTCAATCGGCGAACCGACTCGTCGCCGTTCCACATCTAACCGGGGTGCATTGCCGGCCCCCATCCGCTTCCCTCCCGACAATTTCATGTACTCTTTGACTCTCTTTTCAAAGTCTTTTTCATCTTTCCCTCGTGGTACTTGTTTGCTGCAAGTTTTTTTAGACGTTTTCTAGAGGGTTAAAATCTCCTGTTTTTTACTTTTTTTCTTGTGGGCTGGATCTTGTTTTTTCGTTTTTTGTGCAGTCGTCGTGTGAACCGCTTTTTTTTGATACTTATGTATGTAGCCATTTTATTGGCCATTTCTGTGTTCTTATATTGTCTACGCTCCCTTTTACTTTTTTATTTTAATCTGAGCCTCAGTGGAATTATACTATTGTATATGTTAGGCGGCGAAGGAACCGCCCCGGGGAATTTCGAAACCTCACCCCCTGCGATGAGCCAACAGGGCGGTATTCCCGGAGAGAATGAGCCGGGCGGGGAGTCTCTCTTGAAGAACTTGGAACAGCCGAGGGGTGAGCCGGCTCAACAACGACCAGCGGAGCCAACGGTGAAGCCCTCGAATCAAGAACCCCCAATTCTCCACCCATGAATGAATTAGAAATTTCCGCGTACTCGCACGACTTCGATAGGCTCCTAGGTTTCACGAGTAACGCAAAGACAATCACTGACGAAGAATCTAAGAACTTAATCTTGCAAATATCGGTAAACGAATTAACCACGTTAAACTTGGGCACTCCAGAAGAACCTAAGGAGATAAGTCTAGCCGGGTCATTAGACCAAACCGAATGGGAAGAGATAACTGAGGTGCTGAGGCGACATGAGAAGGGGTTCGCTTGGTCTTATGAAGACATGCCGGGCATAGACAGGGAGATAGTCGAACACAGGATACCCTTATTGCCAAACGCCAGACCGGTCAAACAAGTACGACGACGGATGAACCCGAAGTGGGCCGATCAAATTAAGACCGAAGTAGAAAAGCAGATCAAGGCCGGATTCTTGGAAGTAGTCACATACTCAGATTGGATCGCCAATATTGTGCCAGTCCCGAAGAAGGACGGAAGAGTTCGCATGTGCGTAGATTATCGGGACCTGAATAAGGCATGTCCGAAAGACGATTTCCCGCTCCCGCACATCGACATCCTTGTGGACAACGCTGCGAATAGCCAGATGCTTTCATTCATGGATGGCTTCTCCGGCTACAATCAGATCCTAATGGCCGAGGAAGACAAGTTGAAGACCTCCTTCACAACTGAATGGGGTATATACTGCTACCGTGTGATGCCGTTCGGGCTGAAGAACGCCGGAGCCACATACCAAAGGATGGCTACCACTTTGCTCCATGATATGATCCACAAGGAAGTAGAAGTGTACGTGGATGACATCCTTTGGTATGTAGCCTTTAATTTAAAAAGGCAAGGCCCCTACCGATAGGGGGAAAGAAGAGTGGGCATGCGGGCTTCTTTCACTTTCGTTTTGGAGAGAGCATTGTGGAGCAGCAAAAGGCATAAGGGGAGTCGGAATGGAATGAATAAAGTAGTCTCTCGCGCCTTTCTCCGATTTGATAAAGGATATGGGGCACGAACGGTATAAAAAGAAGGCAGGCTTAGTTCGACGTGGTCAGCAGTCCTATCTTCTAGAAGAGAAGGATCGCTTCTGCTTTTGTTGAACTCATGGGCAGCTGTGAAAAAGAAAGAGGAAGCGCTCTTGTTGCGCGGACCCCACAAGAAAGATGGAACACAAGAAGCTCAGTAGCAAGCCGTCTTATAGTCACCACTTGTCTGTCGTTTCAAGCTTCCAAAACAAGCAAAAAAACAATATACCGTTGTTCTATGCCCGGTTCAGCAGCTCGAAGTTCATCTTTGTTGTTTGCTGGAGGTACGATAGGACGGAGGGAGATCCACTGATAAGGCGGTTGAGCCCCTTGGTGACATTTCTCTTCTGTACCAAAACCATATGTCTCGGTTCTGACCACAAGGCGAAGCCAAAAGGAGGGCATTTCTCAGCGGAAGAGCGCTATACGTTCCACATTTCTCAGCGACAGCGGAAAGAAGACCAATAAGGTGGGATCCGAAGGCTCAGTCCCTCAAAGCGTACGGGGAGGGTCGGCGTTGTCAGAAAGAGGCGAAGCCGAGAAAGCAGCGTGTACGGTACGGGTTTCGGTAGTGATCTACTTGATCTGGTAAGCTTAGGTTAGTGGAGTGGTAAGTGAATCTCGACAGGTTTCAAAGCTTCAAACTTACAAAACAAGACCTAAGGAGTTTGGAGCCCTTGAGTTCTCCGCCGGTAATGGGAAGATAAGCTTCTCCATTGGAATGGTATCTGCTCGAGGAGCCTGTCCCTGCCTGCTTATCCAGACCAAACAGCAACCTTTGGTCCTTCGGGCTGAGGCGAAAGGAGGGAATCAAGGGTATGGGTTCAAGGCTGCTCTACTTACTTTACTGGGAATGGGATCCCGTAAAAGGGCACATGACGAATGGGACCCCCGCCAATGGCATATGAGATGTGGATGATGAAGCTGCTTGCTACTGATCTTTGCTACGCAGACGCAGAATCCATTGAGACCGTGGAAGCAGGTCGCTAATTAAAATGAGGAATGACATATGCAATTAACCAGACACCATATTCAAAAATGAATGGCCAATTTGGTGCTTTTGATGGCCCATCCCTTTCATAATCGCAGCGCAGAGCAACAAGCCACAAGAGAGGCATTGCTCGCTTCCCGCTTGCAAACAATAACGAAATGTTCCGCGGCTGGTCGATAAGCCTTTTTCCTCTGACTAGTCCTATTTTTAGTCAACCTCCTATCCAGTTTCTGGAGCGAACTCACTACTCTATTAGTATTAGATAGAAGAATAACCCACTCTATTATCTATTAAAGAATAATATACGGGCCTGTGTCGAAGTGCTCTGTGGTGGAAGGAACCCTCTATTCTCTTATTTCCCCGTCGACATACCATCCCCACCGGACTCTCTCCGGACAGTCGAGCGAACTCTAGTATCACCTCGCTCGGTTTCTTGCCCAACTAAAGGGGGCCGCCTTAATCATACAACATAAGTAGATAGATGTAATTACGAACTCATTCTTCCTATCTATGTCCATACTACTTACTAGCAGTATGTGTCTATTTCAAAGTCTAAAAATAGATGTCTCTCGTAACGCTCCTTTCTTTTCTTTGTCTTTCTTCCCTGAATCCAAACTCTATCTCTTCCTTCAGCCCTACGATCTCTCTTATCCCTAGAGGAGGTCTTCCTCTCAGGTGCGGAACACTCCTGTCACGGTCGAGAGCAGGTTGAGCTGTAGGCTCCCCTATTTCGAGAAGGGTAGGTTTTTGTACTATTCGCTACTCACTACTACTAGCTCGCCTAAGAGGGCTTACTTATTTGTAACTATTAGGTGGGTAGGTATTTCACCAGTCTCATTGTCACAGGGGGGTGGGTACATACTTTCACATACAAAAGGACGGAGAGGGAGCACAGGTCGACTGGTCCTGAGCTTAGTGATTAAGCGTACGCCCTCTACGATGCCAACCACACTGCATTCAATCAAAAGCGCTTAAGCAGCGCTTTTCCTTGGATGGACACAAAAGTCTTTCCTTTACTTTTTCATTTTCGCTTCGGATTGCACTTATGATTCGGCACTTAGACGTAGACACAGGCCTTGGTTTCGAAATGAAGGCCGCATGCAAGTTTTGAAATATGATTTTTTAGGGGTACTTCTAAGTAAAAACTTCTCCCTTGAGTTCTCTTCGAGCCTGGACCCTTGCGCAGAGCGAGTCAAGTAAGCAGCCTCTTGTTGGCGTAGGTTGTAAGGCTAGGGAAAGACCGAATGAATGCATTTCTTCTTCGTACCGGGACGGGAATACGGGAATAAGAGCTATCGTAATCATTCATTAATCCGGTCGACGAGACTCACCACTATCTTCCTCCGCACCCTCACTTATACTTCTTTGAAAATCTTCACTTTTTCTTCACACTCTGTAGATGAGGTTTGCCTACGACTTTCTCAACGAAAGACCGGAACCACATCCGCCAACCCCGAAGATCTCCTACTCTTGAAGAGAAAGGCCACCGCCAGCCAAGATAGTTCGTATGAGTAGCAGAATGGAAAAAGTACCCTCCCATATTTGGACACCTTTAGAGTATAAAAAGTACTCTCCCTATTAGGTCTAGACTTTTATATTGTTCATTTTCGGCTAAGTCAGGATGCTCAGAAAGCACTCCTTTCAACATGGAATAACATTTATGTTGCAGCTCCCGGATCTGGAGATCCCGATTTTCGAAATCGAGTAATCGGTTATACTCTCTCTGATCAGGAGCTTGATCCAGGGCATTCTTGATTTCAGACCTATATTCCCCGCGTTTCTTATCAAGCAGAAAGAGGGTCTGGTCATTTTCGAGAGAAACTATCCTATTTCGGAGGGATGTTTCTAAGCTTGAATTTGGGACAATAGCAGGTGGGTGCGAAGGCCCTGCTTCATCGCGCCCTACCCTTGGGGTCGCCGGATTCCCTGATGTGCCCACTTCCGACTCAAGGGCCCTCCAGACAAGCTACGGCTCGAAGGAGCGCGCGTTAGCGCGCCTACCCGTTTTCTCGCTTCCTTTATTACCAAAAAAAAAACTTGTATATACGGGTTGAAAAACGAAAATTGAGTTAGTTTCATTAAAGGAAGCAAAGCAGAGCTTAGCAGACGAAAGCGTATCGGTATCAAAGAGAAAGCCACTGTTTAGCAATCGAGCTAGCATTGAACCAGCTGCCACTTTTGAAGCTAGGAACCTAACCTCAACGCTAATCGCAAAATCACTCTAAAAAGAGTAAGGTGAGAGAAGCCCACTTATCCCACTCTCCTCTCCCCCCCCCTTGCTGGGGCGGGCCTCGCCTTTGAAGGCTACATTCGATCCCAAATATGTCAATTCAGAATCGACCAAAAGTCCAATTTCAGGGCTTAGCTTAGGCCCCTTCATTGGAATGACATGAAAAGTCTTTTTCAAAACCTAGCATTAAGGGAGTTACGACGATATACGAGAGGAACGGAGAAAAACTCTCGTGATTGGTATATAGGGGAAAATCCGTTTATGATATAGTTCAAGATCGCATCACTTTTTCTTCCTTTCTTCATGCTTTGATATTAGTCGATATAGTAAAAAATGACCATAAATCATTCGTATGTACCAAAAAAAACGTTTGAAAAAAGGTTTAGGAACTGGGTTTTCAGGAGAACCCTGAAGAACGGATCTACTAGATCGAAAGATCCATTTAATTAATTTCCATTTAAAAGGCAAATTAGAAAGTTTAAACATAAAACATAGAATAGTGAATAGAGCAAGCGTAGGCGCCTACACGCGCGTTAGCGCTTTCCCTTTTCTCGCTTGTTCATTTTTTTTATTACTATATGAAATCCACACTTTTACACCTAAGATTCCGTAACGAGTAGATACTTCCGCAGGAGCATAATCGATTTTCTGGTTAAATACATTACGAGATGTTTTTCCATACTTTCCGCATTCAGTTCTAGCAATTTCTGCACCTTCTGATCGACCTGAACAACATATACGGATCCCCTCAACCCCTTTTTGGCCGAGAATCTGTGATCGATCCGAAGAACCACTGCCAGATACGATTCTGCTCCCCCTTCGTACTACCAAAAAATGAGATTCTTGCCTTCTTTCGGCTTAAGAAGGCTGCGGTGAGAATGAGGATCACTTCGGAACTCTAGGAGAATGGGCGTTTTAGGGCGGGATCTAAAAGCTCTCCAACGTGTTGCGGAGCTTTCGGCCGTGAGAAGGTAGAGAGCAAAACCAACCCAGCAAACCACTAAGACTATGCCCCTATTAGTAAAGCGTGTACTTCTTGCAAGGCTTGCTGAGCTTCTTCATGTGACAGACATCGCAAAAGTAGTCCGTCGAACGATCGCCGATAGAGGGCATCGTTCAAGTAACCGATTTTTTAACCGCTTTCGCAGTCGACCATTTGAACGCCCTGTTCCTAAATATACAGAACTATTAGGGCTTCGATGAGCCCTAGATGTAAAGGAGTTCTTGAACCCTTCTAAGCAATTAGAAGAGCGCGGAATTTGACCTCCCGGATGGATCTGGGATTGATTGTGGAACCGAGCAGAGAGAACCCGGGGCGGGCAGGAGGATAGGCTAGGCGGAGTAGTCGCTCTGGAGCAGGTTCTCCGACTCGATCAATGCATGTATGAATCCTAAAAAAATCCCGAAGTCTAGAAAAAACCCGGATTTGGTTGGAGCAAGCGTAGGCGCCTACACGCGCTAGCGCGCTTTCCCTTTTCTCGCTTGCTCAACCATATCTTGTTATAATATACTTTATCTCCCGTACTTATCTTCCTTGCCTTTCCTTCCTTGTCCAGTAAGGTATAAAGCACTAGCTCAACCACAGCTACAGCTTCTTCTCGAGCAGCTCTTATTCCACCTGTAGCACCGCTTACGAAAGCAAGCAAGGGAGATTACAAGTGTAACAACGATTTCTTTCGCACTAAGAAAATCTGGAAATCTGAACAGCAAGAGCTTCAAGGCAAAGAAGAGCGGATTCTTTCACAAGCGATTGATCGGCTAAACTCTTCCTTTCCTCAGATAGATACGAAGTTCTCTGTCTCTTCTTATACTAATGATGTTCCCACGGTTCGTCGATTACCGGATTTGCACACTTGCGAGTGACATATGAGATTATATACGATAGCACCAGCGTCCGATTCTGTGCTTAAGGTTGCTCGAGCTTCCGTCACTTCTTGTTATCTCGTTCGTTTCTTCCCTCGGAAATGTTAATTGTCATCTGAGAAAGAGTAGGATAAATCATGGCTACGCACCTCCTCTCGACAAATTTCGTAAAGAAAAGTAGTCGAATCAATCGGTCCATCTTTCGCTTCATGTCAGGAATAGATTTCGGACCTCAACATCCTGCTGCTTATCAGAGAGAATTGTGCCACTTTGAGGTTAGGGAAGAGTCTATTTTTTAAAAAGATAGGGACAGAATTGTCTCAATCCAAGCAAGCGTAGGCTCGAAGGAGCGCGCGTTAGCGCGCCTACCCGTTTTCTCGCTGGATCCATTTCATTCAACTAGTGAAAATAGAGCTATTCTAGCCTTTGAAAGCTGTCCCATCGGTTCAATCACTTCTAGTCTGAAGCTAGACAAAAAAAGAAGAGAAGGGCAGGAGACTTTATTCAATGAATGTGTAATGATTTCCAAGGACAATGACTCGTGTGGTACCTCAAACCTCAAAAAGGGGTGTCCTAATCAAAATCTTCTTTCTATCCCCCTAGCGAAAAAGAATTGAAATGGAGCGAGAAAAGGGAAAGCTAGCTAGCGCGTGTAGGCGCCTGCGCTTGCTCCTCTCTCTGCTTTCGAGCCTGCGCTTGCTCCTTGGCTGCTGAGGATCATAATTGGCCGGAGGCGCAGCGTTCTTAGTTGCGGGTCTGGGCGGAGCTTGCGCTGGGTTTTGCGCTTGCGATTGGGTAGGAGGCTTTTGAGGTTTTTGAGTGGGTTGGGGGACGGCCCCGGCCCCCTGGATGGCTTGCTGATTCCGGGTGCTCTGTTGTCTCTATGCATTCTGCTGTGCTTGAACCGCATTAATTTGATCCGGAGTGATG
>CM075310.1:992730-1000230 GCA_037672795.1 Lagerstroemia speciosa
GTTGATTCTTCCGACGAACCGGAAGCGAAGCGCTATGCTTAAAAGGACCCTCCCTGCAGTGCGTCCCTCCTTGAATTATTCGGTCATGCAATACTTATTGAATACAAAGAACAAAATTCATTTCGACCCCCTCGTAGTTCTCAATCATTTCGTGGCACCGGGCGTGGCTGAACCATCTACGATGGGGGGAGCGAATGCACAGGGAAGAAGCAACGAGTTGAGAATACGTTCTCGCATCGCTTTTTTTGTAGAAAGCTCGACCAGCGAGAAAAAGTGTTTGGCCGAAGCCAAAAAGAGGTTGACCCACTTCATTCGCCAAGAGAATGATCTTCGCTTCGCTGGAAGAACAAAAACCACCATCTCGCTCTTTCCTTTCTTCGGTGCTACCTTTTTCTTTACAAGGGATGGGGTTGGGGTGTATAAGAACCTTTTTTTTGAGGATGCCCGGGAACAACTCCTAGGTAAATTAAGGATCAAATGTTGGAACCTCATGGGTAAGGATAAGGTAATGGAATTGATAGAGAAATTCATAGACCTAGGTGGGATAGGAGAATTGATAAAGGGAATAGAGATGATGATAGAGATCATACTGAGAAACAAAAGAATTCCGTACGGGTACAACTCTTATTTGAACGAAGTGAAAAAAATGCGATCTTTGTTGTCTAATAGAACAAAGACTAATACCTTAATTGAGTCGGTCAAGATCAAATCTGTTTATCAAAGTGCTTCTCCGATTGCTCAAGACATCTCTTTTCAACCGAGGAACAAAACAAGATCATTTCGTTCTATTTTTAGTAAAATTGTGAAGAATATTCCATTAGTAATGAAAAAAGGGGTTGAGGGGATCCGTATATGCTATCGGTCTCTCGCCCGTATTTAGCATTGGCTGGATTTACCGCCCGATTGGGGCTGCATTCCCAACAACCCGACTCGTCGACAGCGCCTCGTGGTGCGACAGGGTCCGAGCACAATGGGGCTCTCACCCTCTATGGCGCCCCTTTCCAGGGAACTTGGGCTCGGTCTGTCCCTAAGGACGCTTCTCCATACTACAATTCGAGCGCCAGGGGCGCTCGATTTTCATGGTGGGCATTCCCCGGTTCACTTGCCGTTACTAGGGGAATCCTTGTTAGTTTCCTTTCCTCCGCTTATTGATATGCTTAAACTCAGCGGGTGGCCCGCCTGACCTGGGGTCTCATATGTTTGATGGAAGGCTGCCGAGCGCCAAGGGAGGGACGGTCCGGCCTATTGCCCTAGGGGCGAATCTACCACCACCGTGCATCGCGGAGTCCGCTGCTCCATCCCTCGTTTTTAGGCAAGCCGCAGTTGTGCGCAACGGGAGGCCAGCGTCCGCGCCCTGCCGCTACAACAATCCTAGGGTGGGATGGGGTAGGGCTGTAGGGGCGACATGTTGCGTGACACCCAGGCAGACGTGCCCTTGGCTGGATGGCTTTGGGCGCAACTTGCGTTGAAAGACTCGATGGTTCACGAGATTCTGCAATTCACACCAAGTATCACATTTCGCTACGTTCTTCATCGATGCGAGAGACCAGATATCCGTTACTAGGAGTTGTTTTGATAAGTTGGAGACGGCAAGGCCGCGCGGACAGATCCCCGTGGGGGATGAGGCCGGGGCCACACTTCTCTTGTTCACGTTCCTTGGCGCGTTCCGCGCTGGGGTACGTTGTACGCTCGGGGGTACACGAGCAGCGGGGTGCCACGTGGAACCCCCGAAAGAGGATGGGCAGGTGCCCCCTCCCCCTAAGCGCTTTGTTAACGGGTTCACGGGTCGTTCTGCTTTGCAGGATTCGACAATGATCCTTCTGCAGGTTCACCTACGGAAACCTTATTACGACTTCTCCTTCCTCTAAATGATAAGGTTTAGTGGACTTCTCGCAACGTCATCGGCGACGGAGCGCCCACGTCGCCGCGATCCAAACACTTCACCGGACCATTCAATCGGTAGGATCGACGGGTGGTGTGTACAAAGGGCAGGGACATAGTCAACACGAGCTGATGACTTGCGCTTACTAGGAATTCCTCATTGAAGACCA
This sequence comes from Lagerstroemia speciosa, assembly GCA_037672795.1. Classification (NCBI taxonomy): domain Eukaryota; kingdom Viridiplantae; phylum Streptophyta; class Magnoliopsida; order Myrtales; family Lythraceae; genus Lagerstroemia; species Lagerstroemia speciosa. The sequence continues at coordinate 994,782 of CM075310.1, forward strand.
ACAATTGCAATGATCTATTCCCATCACGATGAAATTTCAAAGATTACCTGCGCCTTTCGGCCAAGGTTATAGACTCGTTGAATACATCAGTGTAGCATGCGTGCGGCCCAGAACATCTAAGGGCATCACAGACTTGTTATTGCCTCAAACTTCCTTGGCCTAAGCGGCCATAGTCCCTCTAAGAAGCTGGCCGTGGAGGTGTACCTCCACGTAGCTAGTTAGCAGGCTGAGGTCTCGTTTGTTAACAGAATTAACCAGACAAATCGCTCCACCAACTAAGAACGGCCATGCACCACCACCCATAGACTCAGGAAAGAGCTCTCAGTCTGTCAATCCTTACTATGTCTGGACCTGATAAGTTTCCCCGTGTTGAGTCAAATTAAGCCGCAGGCTCCACTCCTGATGGTGCCCTTCCGTCAATTCCTTTAAGTTTCAGCCTTGCGACCATACTCCCCTCAGAACCCAAAAACTTTGATTTCTCATAAGGTGCCAGCGGAGTCCTAAAAGCAACATCCGCTGATCCCTGGTCGGCATCGTTTATGGTTGAGACTAGGACGGTATCTGATCGTCTTCGAGCCCCCAACTTTCGTTCTTGATTAATGAAAACATCCTTGGCAAATGCTTTTGCAGTTGTTCGTCTTTCATAAATCGAAGAATTTCACCTCGGACTATGAAATACGAATGCCCCTGACTGTCCCTGTTAATCATGACTCCGATCCCGAAGGCCAACACAATAGGATCGGAATCCTATGATGTTATCCCATGCTAATGCATTCAGAGTGTAGGCTTGCTTTGATCACTCTAATTTCTTCAAAGTAACAACACCGGAGGAACGACCCGGCCAATTAAGGCAAGGAGCACATCGCCGGTAGAAGGGACGAGCTGACCGGTGCACACCTGAAGGCGGACCGGTCGACCCAACCCAAGGTCCAACTACGAGCTTTTTAACTACAACAACTTAAATATACGCTATTGGAGCTGGAATTACAGCGGCTGCTGGCACCAGACTTGCCCTCCAATGGATCCACGTTAAGGGATTTAGATTATACTCATTCCAATTACCAGACTCAATGAGCTCGGTATTGTAATTTATTGTCACTACCTACCCGTGTCAAAATTGGGTAATTTGCGCGCCTACTGCCTTCCTTGGATGTGGTAGCCGTTTCTCGGGCTCCCTCTCCAGAATCGAACCCTAATTCTTCGTCACCCGTCAGCACCATGGTAGGTGTCATGGGGCCAAGGGCGCCACCCGAATACCACTCGAGTACCTTGGTATTGCTAGGCATCAACAACTCACTCTGCTAACCAGCCACAAAACTCCCACACAACCAAGGTTCACAAGCCTAGAATCGATCAAAGCAACACAGAAGAGGTTGGGAAAAATTAACTTGTATTATTTCACAACAAGTATAAAAAAACCCAACCACAGACTCTGGTCGAGTATATACCTCACAGCCCCCACTGCTTGCACTCCTCACTCGACCCCTCACAATACAGACTCGATACTCACACTCTCCTCTCAGAGTGTCCCTCGTGCCCTCAGTTGTTGCTCTCCCTCTTGTGAGTGAATGTCTGGCTCTCCTCGAATGACTCTCCAGTTTGAAGTGCCTCATCTCAAATGAGAGTCCACGCCTATTTATACATGAAGCCCACCAAGCAAATATGCCAGGTAATCTAGACTTTTCCTAACAACAAGTCTATACAAGGTAGTTGACCAATCTCTATCAAGACTTTCCATGTGTGCTGGGAATGTTCTCCTCCTAAGATTCCTCTTGCCATGTTGGATCCCTGATCCTTGCAAGCTTCCCGATCTGGCACACCTATCATCCATAGATAGGGCTGATTCTTCTCCTAAGAATCCACTTGCCCTATTGGATCCCCTGATCCTCGGTCAACTTCCATATCTGGCATGCTTGACTTCCATAAGTGACTTCTAGGCGTATTCATGATTGCCTCCCCCAATCATGGATTGATTGGATCCTTGCCATGATTCCCGCTGCTCCCAATAAGGCAGGTTGTGATCCAGGGACTTGATTGATCCTTCCACCATGGTCCGCATCTGGTCCAAGTAACGCCGCCAAGCGCTCCATAGCATTTGTACCACGTATCCCGGGAGATAGCCTCTGGGCTCCAATGCTTCCCGTGTGCCTGCAACCACAGTCATGATTGAGAACCCTTCTCATGATCAAGTACCATCACAGTGCCCTTCCTTGAGCAATCATGCGCATCGCGATCCACCACCTCGACACTTGGTTGATAACGTGCCCACCCAGCACGTTGCCCGCTACCAATGACTCTAAGGCACGCTCATGGTAGGCGAGTCTTGGGATACCACCTCAGGGGTCTAACAGTAGGCCACTATCCTACCATTGAAAGTTGATAGGGCAGAAATTTGAATGATGCGTCGCCGGCACGATGGTCGTGCGATCCGTCAAGTTATCATGAATCATCAGAGCATCAGGCAAAGCTCGCGTCGACCTTTTATCTAATAAATGCATCCCTTCCAAAAGTCGGGGTTCGTTGCATGTATTAGCTCTAGAATTACTACGGTTATCCGAGTAGTAGATACCATCAAACAAACTATAACTGATTTAATGAGCCATTTGCAGTTTCACAGTCTGAATTAGTTCATACTTGCACATGCATGGCCTAATCTTTGAGACAAGCATATGACTACTGGTAGGATCAACCAGGTAGCATCCATCGACGGCACCGCGCCCGCCCATGTGCCTCGCTGGCGCTAGGCCGGGAGTGACACGGACAAGGCACAAGCGTCATTCCAACGAAGCATAACAATCCAGGCATAGGTAGGCCGAGGGCCACGTGCCTATGAAATGTATTGCATCCGAGAGGCCGAGCTAGCACCCCTGAGCCATCGCAGCACCCATCACTGTAGCTGCGTGCGTGGTGCAGGGGGGCCACTGCATTGTCCCACAATCGCCTCGGAAGGCAATCGTTGGAGAGCACACACACGACGTTGAGTACCGCTCGACACGGTAGACAACACAGGAACCGACTGTAACATCACAAGGCAAGACGCTTGCAACGTGCATTGAGGAGTCGGCGAGCGGAGAGTCTAGTGGCGATATCACCACCGGGCCTGCCAACAAGCACGACCATATCACCACTCACACGCCGTCACGCACGCTGGTGCACAGCCACATGAACATACCAGCCGCCCCGGTCCGAGGAGTTCCTCGGTCGGGAAAGTGGGCAGCCCGCTAGACCGCGACCGGGCGCTAGACGCTAGAATAAACCAATGCTAGAGCATACCACGAGCAATGTAATACAGTGATTGAGCAACGCATGATAGATGATCGAGTAAGGGACGATGGAGCAAGTGACGGTCGGCGATCGAGCAGTGCAGCGGAGATCAATAATTGTAGCACGGTAGAGATCGATAACCGAAACGTGCCAATCGCAGGGTAGATCACTGGGCACCACGAATTGTGCTGCCAAACAATCGTACCCCGGGTTGCAGCGCCTGCCACGAGCACAAGAATGTGCACGTGACCCAGCGGCTAGCTTTGACCACGACCTGGCTACCGGCATTGTCGGACTTGCCGCAGTGGTTGGTAGCAGCGCTACCAGCACCCAAGCACATCGCTACGCTATGTAGAGATGGATGTGCGGTGGGAGGCATAGCAGGCGTAAGGGGGCAGGCTGCACCTCTACCCCCTTAAAGAGCTTATTTTAAGTTTTTCTCCGTCTTAGAAGGTGATACTGTGACCCCCGAATTTTACACAACCTGCTTCTACTGGAGCCATGATCGAGCAAGGGACTGGCATGCGTGAGCAAAGCAACAAGGTGCTCGAGTACAGCTCGAGTAAGTGTGTAGCGTGAGCGAGCAGCCCACGGCAGTGATCGAGCGCTGCTCGAGCAAGGCTGATACCGTGGTTGAGCAAGCCTTGGCATTGCTCGAGCAGTGCTCGAGCAAGGCTGCCACTATGCTGCTACACTACTGCGATACCGTGGTCGAGCAAGGCTACCACCGTGCTACCATGGTACCGTGGTCGAGGAAGCTGCTGCAACGCTACCATGCTCAAGCAAGGCTACTACCGTGGTAACATGGTCGAGCAATAGCCACGTTAGTGATCGAGTATTGCTCAAGCAAGGATGCTACCGTGATCGAGCAAGCCACAGCAGTGATCGAGCAGTGCTCAAGTAATGCAGCTACCGTGGTATCGTGGTCGAGCAATAGCCACGTCAGTGATCGAGTACTGCTTGAGCAAGGCACAGCAGTGATCGAGCAATGCGCGACCAAGGTTTTGCTACAGTGCTTCCGTGGCGGAGCAAAACCTACCGCGGTACCGTGGTCGGCCGTGCTACCGTGTGCTCGAGCAAGGCTACTGGCATGCTACCGTGGTCGACCAAAGCCACGGCAGTAATCGAGCGCCGCTAGAGCAAGCCACGGCATTGCTCGATCACTGCTCGAGCAGGGCTGCTATCGAGCTGCAACAAGCCACGGCAGTGATCGAGCAAGGCTGCTACCGTGCTGCTGTGCTACCGCGATACCGTGGTTGTGCAAGGCTGCCACCGTGCTACTATGGTACCGCGGTCGAGGAAGGTTGCCGCCACGCTATAGTGCGGTCGAGCAAGGTTGCAGCTGTGCTACCATGCTCGAGCAAGGTTACTGCCATGCTACCTTGGTACCGTGGTCGAGCAAGGCTGCTACTGCAGTACCATGGTCGAGCAAGCATAGCTGCTACCGTGCTCGAGCAAGCCAAGGCAGTGATCGAGCAGTGCTCGAGCAGGCTGCTACCATGATAGAGCAGTGCTCGACCAGGGCTGCTACCGTGCTACTGTGCTACCATGGTTGAGCAAGCTACCGTGGCACCCTGGTCGTGCAAGGCTGCAGCCGTACTACCGTGCTCGAGTATGGTTGTTGCTGTGCTACCATGGTGTCGTGGTATCGTGGTCGAGCAACCAATGGCAGTGCCCGAGCAAGGCTGCTACCATGCCCGAGCAAGCTATCGTGGTACCGCGGTCGAGCAAGGCGGCAGTCGTGCTTCCGTGCTCGAGCGAGGCTGCTCCCATGTCACCGTGGTACCCGGGTCGAGCAAGGCTGCTACCATGCTACCGTGCTCAAGCAAGGCTGATACCATGGTACAGCAAGCCATGACATTGCTCGAGCAAGGTTGCTACCAATCGGCAGCAAGGCACAGCAGTGATTGAGTAGTGCTTGACCAAGGCTGTCATCGTCTTCGAGCAAGCCATAGCAGTGATCGAGCAGTGCTTGACCAAGGCTGCTACTGTGATCGAGCAAGCCATAGCAATGATCGAGCAAGCCATAGCAGTGATCGAGCAGTGCTTGGCCAAGGCTGCTACCGTGATCGAGCAAGCCACAGCAGTGATTGAGCAGTGCCCGAGCAAAGTTGCTACCGTGATCGAGCAGTGCTCGACCAAGGCTACTGCTGTGCTACTGTGGTCGAGCAAGGCTGCTGCCATG